>PISW01004679.1:0-156957 GCA_004023785.1 Mungos mungo
TTTTTTTCTAAATTGCACAAAGGTGCCCTCTGGGCTGGGTTCAGGGTTGTTATTGAGCATGTCTATGATCCTCTATCCAGGTTCCCGTGTCTAATCAGGTGATTAGATCTCAAAAGAGTCATTTGGCTCTAAGTAGCTTTCCTATGTGGTTCCTTGGCTGGCAGTCAGCTTTGCCTCCGCACTCCGCATTCACAAACCATGAGGCTTTACTATGGTGCATTGAGCGAAGTGAAAGGGACGGAGCAGACAAAGCACCCAAACTACCTTTAACCAACACAGAGCAGCGTGGAGAGAAATTGATTAAAATATGCATTCCCCCTAATAGAGCGGCTGGTCCCAGCCTGGAAATTAATTAATGCTAATAGTACACAATCAAAACTGCTTTTGGAAATCTTCTTAGAACATTAACTAAAATGTTCATCTTTTTAATGCATTTGCCCGAACCACCGAGACTAAAAGCTTCGCGTGTTCCATGCAAATGTGACAGCGTGGAATGAAAAAAAAGAAAGGAAGGAAGAAAGGCAGAAATCGCGTTCAGGCTGTTTCAGGCCTGAGGACTTTCCAGTGAACCTGAGCCTGCGGGGAGGGCCTGGCCGGACGGCTCTGCGAGTCCGGAGATGGAGGGGTGGCCTGGGCACTGGGGGTGCGTCTGAGCGTGCTGCACGGGGACTGAACACAGCAAAACCAGGTGGAGAAAAGGCCAAGAACTGAAAGCAGAGAAGGGGGTGTCCGGGGTGCCGCCTTGGGGTGAGGATACGAGGGAAGGAGAGAGAGCTCCAGGTAGCCTGAAAGGGCCCTACCCCCCCCCCCCCACTTAAGAAAGTGGTCTGGGTCAGCAACTTCCAAACAGAAGGGTTTTGAAGCCTCCCCCTGCCTCTTGGGGACCAAGTGTCTGCCATGTAATGGGTCTCTGACTTGGGACCCCCACCCATGGGTGCTATATCACTCCCGGCCCTGGAGCAAAAGTCCTGGAGCTCATTACCAGCATCTTGTCGTTTAGTCTCTGATTTACCCAGTCACTGCTTGCCTGCTTCCTGCTAACTGCCGGCCGAGTACCGCTGCTCCCTCCGAGCTCAGAGTTTGGTGTGGGAGGCAGATCCATGGGTGGGATATGTACAGTGTGTCCGTGTCTTGGAGATTTGTCCCACTGGTACAAGCCCTTCGGAAGGCTTGGTGGGACAGGGATCGGCCGAGCATGGAGGGAGAGAGCAAGAGGGGAACAGAGAGACCAGGGGTCTTGCTCTGGTTTTGCAGTGTGTGTGTGTGTGTGTGTGTGTGTGGTGAGGAGGGAGCTGAGGCAGCTGTGGGCGCTTGGGGACAGAGGCAGGTGTGGAGAAGAGGTCTCGGGTGAATGAGCGGCAGGGATCAGAGGACACTGACAGGAGGAAGCCAGGCCAGCCGCTGCCATGGAACTGTGTCCACCCAAGTTAGGATGTCCAGTTCTGCTCTCAGGTCACAGGGAAGCGTCGACAGAACCTCGAGGAAGAAGTTGCCAAGAGGACAGAAAAGTTCCCCTACTCACTAAACTCCTAGATTTCAAGGGTGTTTCCCCAAACGTTCTCCCCTCAGGATTCCACCAGGGCTTCTCAACTCACCGCTACTGAGACTCAGGGCCTGAGAGTTCTTTGTAGTTAGAAGCCTGCCTGGTAATTTCTTTTTGGAGGCTTAGCAGCACCTGTGGCCCGACCTGCTAGGTGCTGGGCGGATGGACAAATCTTCAAACATCGTTGCACATCCCCTGAAAGGAAGGTGAGGGCTTCCGGAGAGATGAGGAAGCTAGTCGATGACGTCACCGTGTCCAAGGTGCTGTGGGCCAACACTGACCTTTGACTCCTAACCTACAACCTCAGCACCTGCTCTCCAGCCAGGGCCTTTGACGGCTTTCCTTGTTGACTTACCTTTTGTATTGGCGTGTATGGTTACCTGCAAAACTGGAACAGAATAGGAAAACACATGGCGGCCCTTTTTTGAAATAGAATTTTCACTGCTTCCTTAGTGCTTGCTGCTAACAGGAGTGCACGGAAGGTTTTCATTAAAATGGGGCCATCTATCTTATTCTATTATTCTCTCAGTTGAGGTGAGCTTGTTTAAACATTTTAATTTCTCAGAACTCATTTTAAAATAAACCGATAAGATGAACACGAACATTTTGATTAAAGAAAAACCTATCAGTTTCTTTCATAGTATATCAGTTTCTGGCATCGAAGGAAAGAAGGGGGCTGAGTGGCCACAAGCCTGAATTCAGGCCCAGAATCTTCCAAGGTTGAACCGTGAGACCTCGGGCTAGTCTGTGCTCTTGGATTTCGTCTCCTGCTTCATGGGCATTTGATTTGCTCCCTTGGGTTGTTGGAGAATTCCAAGTGAAATCAAGGCCTCGGGAAAACCTTGGAACCTGAAAACATGTGCTGTATCAGTACGAAGGGTTATTGCAGTAGTAATTACCCCAACTCTATGGGAAGGTCCAGCGAAATTAAACCGACCATCGCGAATGCACATATTAAATCTCAGTGCTCACCAACTGACTGTTTCAGTTTCAGGGTGTTCCTTAGTTTCTCTGAAATTCTGTTTCTCCATCTATAAAACTCAACACAGAACGGTATGGGGTTTTGTCAATTAGAGACAAAGGGTGCCCAAAATGCTGAGCACAGTGTGAAGCAGAGAGTACACTCAGAGACTCACTATATTATTTTTATTGTCATCATGGCTGTTATGATCACTCTTGTTCATTTTTCAAGCACACTTAGTCTAACTGTATATTTTTAAAAATATATATCACTGGATTTTTAACCAAAAGCTAAGTCTTTCTGCGTTTGTGCATGGAAAGGGTGTGATGTACACGGCTAGCCTCATTGTGTTTGCACCATTGCACCGAGTTATCTTCTGGGTGATGCTCTTAAAAGGTGCTGTTATACAATCATCGAACGTGGGTCAGACTGCCTTGGCTAGTCGCCCGTACATGGGACCTCGCTGTTTGATCCTCCTAAGATCAAACACACCTCGTGGGACTGTAATTTTATTAGTGCCATTTTACAGATGAGGAAATGGAGAGTGCCGGAAGGAAGGCAGAGAAGACTTTATCTTGTTCTTTGCCTTATCTTCAGCCCTGCGGCAGCACCAGGCTCGGAGCGGGCGCAAGGTGAACACTGGACCGACCCAGCGGATGGATGGATGAAGGGAGAGGTTCCATGCATCCCCCAAGATGGTCCCAAGCGGAGGAGATTCCTAACCATGTGGCCTGGCTCTGGTCACACCACCAGGCTTATGGGACAGGCGAATGGTCCCCTTCAGGGACAGTGGCCTGCAAATCCGTTCCCTGGGCACTTGTATTGTCCCTTTCTTACAGCACGTTCCCATCTTGCCTTGGCTCACCTCATATATGCCCAGCTCTCTCTCCTAGCAAACTGCACCAGTCCACGTGTCCGAGCCACTACCGGACCTCCACCCACATGTCTGATGAATATTCATAAAAGATGTGATAGCTTTAAGAGATGTTGCTTCAAAACAGCCTCTCCCGTTGCTTACGAGGAAACTGATGCCTCCCGTTCACTTAGTACCGAAGAGGCGCCAGACATGGCACATGCATTTTCTTTTCTTTTATACAAAGTTTTAAAAGTTTATTTATTTTTGAGGGAGAGAGAGAGGGAGAGAGAACACGGACGTGAGCTGGGGAGGAGCAGAGAGAGAGGGAGACACAGAATCTGAAGCAGACTCCAGGCTCTGAGCTGTCAGAACAGAGTTCGACATGGGGTTCAAACTCACAGACCGTGAGATCATGACCTGAGCCGAAGTCGGCACTCAACCAACTGAGCCACCCAGCAGCCTCTATATGTGCATTTTCTTATTTTACCCTCACTACAATCCCATGAAGTGATGTATTATTATTATTATTATTGATTTTATTTTTATCCTTGTGTTACAGGGGAGAAATCAAAAGAACAGAGAGGTGGCAAGACTGGCAGGTGCCAGAGAGTCTTCAAAGCAACTGCACTGGGCAGTGACACCACGCACTGCCCTCTCCCTTCTCCGCTCTTTGTCTGGGGGCCGTTGTCCAGCGGGTCCTGGATTTCCTCTCCCAACTCCCCGACACGAGACCCAAGAGAGGCGGGCCCTGCTCCTGCTGGTGCAGGAGCCACTGAGGCTGCTGGAGGCGCCCAAGGCTGCCCTGGACTTTCCACAGAGGGACCAGAGGGGCCAGCTGGGCTATTGTGCAACGTTTTAATCATTAGAAAGTGATTGGCTCAAATAGATCTCAAGCGTTTGTCAAATAGGACAAAGAGAAACCCCTGGCTTTCCATCATGGTCCACTCACATTTTCTACTCACCGGCCTTGGATCTTGGATCTTGTTGGTGGCTTGTCCCTCACTGCACCCCAAGGCTGGAAGCCAGTAGGTCCCGACTCCCCTACGGATGCGTTAGTCACACCCAGCCTCCTCCTTCCTGTCTTCCATGGCTGCAGAGTGTCCCCACGGCAGCTCAGAGGAGGCGGCCATCTCATCCTGCAGGCTCTCCCTCCTCCACTTGGGGACTTGGCAATAGACGGAGCCGGGCTGGACACTTAGCTCCGCCGGCCAGCCCCACGTGTCCCCCGCTGGACTGAGAGGTTCGTGTTTCTGACCATTCTTTCCTTTTTTGGGAAAATGGGAGAGTGTCACCCACCTGGCCTGGAGTGAATGGATGCACAGACCAAGATCCATCTTCCCAGAGGGACACGGAGTCACGTCGGCTGTAGGGGCTGAGCCTTGCAGGGCCGGTGTTAGATGGCTGGGTCCCCTATCTTACTTCTCCCACTCACCTCTTCTTCTGGTTGTCCTGAGCCGTGCCTCCCTCTCCACAGCGACATCTCCAAAGCATATCCTGTGCTCATGGCATCCCACAGTCCCTTAGACACATGTCCAGATGGGCGCCCATGACCTCCAGCCTCACCTCCTCCCACCACGCGTGCCCTTTTTTCAACTTCAGCTTCTGGGGTTACCCTCAGGTGCTGAGCACCCCTGCCGCACCTGTACCCCCGCCTACAGGAGACACTCACCCCTGCCATGCACGGGCCCCCTCCGGGCTTCTCTGGGATGGTGCAGATACGTCCCATGAACGCACGCTTTTTCTTTCTCCCTCCCTGTCCAGGACCCTCCGGAGGGTGGCGCCTCTCACCCTCACAGTTTCCCTAGTTCCACCCCAGACTGGATTTTGACCCAGGGTAGACACTCCACAGAGCTTTTGGTACACGTGAAAGATTTATCACGGTGCCTCCAGAAAGAATGATGAGACTTGCATAAACTGACAGGATTATTATTGGAATTCATTTATTAAAAAAAAACTTCATATATTTTATTATCCCAAACACTGGGATTCCAAGACACTGCATTCCAAGACGTTTTTTATGCCAAACCTGACAAATGGATGGCTTTCCCCAGATTTTTTCTCCTTTTTAATTATTTGCATTCATTTTGTTTCAAAGACATTTTAACATTGTGCTACCAGCTGATGGCTTAAACAGACGTTATTAATGGGAATATTACAAAAATTAAAATCAGAACTTTTAATGCAAATTGAATGAAATGTTCAGCCACCCAGCCAAACTGAACAGCTGGGTCTTCATTCTGAAAGCACAGAAGGAGGTGGGCGACCTCAGCCAAGTCGGGGGAGCAGACAGGAAGTGAGGTGGGGAGCAGGACAGGAAGTCCCAGAGCTGACCCTCAGAAGCTGTGTGACCTGGGGCTAGTTTCCCGACCTCTCTGAGTCTGAGTTTCTTCATCCAGACATCAAAGGGGGTTGAATTAAATAAGGGGCTCTTACCTGGACCCATGAGCTTTTTTGTTCTTCAGAAATAGAACCCCCCAATTATGCAAAACCCCCAAATTATGTCCAAACCGTGTTATGTGCATGCATTTTCCTATATAGAATGTCTGTAGATTTTCATCAGATTTTCAGAGATCTGTGACTCAGACATATTTAGTAACCAACAAACTAGTAATTTCTGACTTCATTCATTCATTCACTCATTCACTCACTCATTTGTTCAAGTAACAGTCATCTGCGAGCACCCAGGAGGTCTTCTATGGTCTCCGGCCGTGAACAAGAAAGTCTCCGCTCTCACACTCCTCTCTAGCTGGACCATTTGCTTCAGGCCTACTGAGAATCTCACCTTGAGTGTTGACGGTGATGACCTTGGAAGACAAACACCTGGCCTGGAGTGAATGGATGCACCGACCAAAATCTATTGTCCCAAAGGGAAACTGAGTCACGATGGCTGTGGAGGCTGACCCTTGCAGCCAACTTCTCCCCTGTGTGGCTCCTGCCAGGCCTGTGAGACCCAGGCAGAGCCCAGCCTCCGGGAGGCAGGAGGAGGCAGAAGAGACTTCTGGGAAGAGGGAGGGGAGCTGACAAGGCTGGCCAGGGCTCCGGGCCTGGAGGGCAGTGGGCGCAGCGGCGCGGGGCAGTGACAGGGCACCAGGGTACATGACACCTGAGACAAGAGTTCCACAGACAGCCAAGCCCGAGTGCCCCCCCACCCACAGGAGCCCCCACAGTGGGAGGCCCAGCCCTGTGGCAGCTTCCGGGGAGGGAGGAGGAGGGCGATGGCAGGTGCAGGGCCCAGGAGCTCCAGAAACAAGCGGAGAACTTCGACGCGGAGGACCAGGCGACTCCACTCCTAGGAACGGGCAGACAGCGATGCGCTGGTGGCTCTGGGAACGCTGCGTGACTTCGTTTCTGTGCCATTTCTGCACACACGGGGAAACGCAGGTTATGCATTTACACGTGGGCGGCTCAGTAACCAACGCCGGGGCTGGAAGGTCCACTCCAGGCTGTCCCTCTTGGGGGCAGAGGGGCCTGAGTGGGGGTGGGCCAAGGGGGGCCATTTTCTAAGGGTGCTGGGACTTGTGACCCAGGAGGGGCCTGCCTTTGGGTCCAGCTGCAGAGGGGGGACGTCCAGTGGGGGATGGAAAACTCCACCCAGAGCCGCCTCCCCTCCGTCTGGAGGACGTGGAGCAAAGCCCACGGGCCGTAGTGTGTCTGTTCCACCATTCCCTTCCACCAATGAAGTGAAGGCACGGAGCTCTATGTCTATAATCTGATCCAAGGGCATGAGACACAACCCAAAGTTAAGGGGACAAGACAGTTCCAGAGAGTCCCAGGCAGGCGGCAGTGAGTCCTGGCTCTTGGCACATGGTAAGTTTGCAGCACCCAATTTCGTTACTTATTTAAAACATATAAAACAGGGGCACCTAGGTGCCTCAGTCCGTTGAGTGTCCGGCTTTGGCTCAGGTCATGATGATCTCACGGGTTCGTGGGTTCAAGCCCCGTGTCGGGCTCTGTGCTGACAGATAGCTCAGAGCCTGGAGCCTGTCTTCAGATTCTGTGTCTCCCCCTCTCTCTCATCCTCCCCTGCTCATGCTGTCTCTCTCTCTCTCTCTCAAAAATAAATAAAACATTAAAAAATTTGAATCATATAAAACAAAGGCATGGATGTCTGACTGTGCAGGGACCAGCAGGTAGAGGGGGCAGTGAAGGCCCACACCTTGCTGGGTCAAGGGCAGGCTCAGAGACGCCACCTTCAGAACGCAGGCCAGCTCCTGGACCTCTCGGTCGCCCTTCCTCCAGACATTATTTAACCTCTCTGAGCCCCAGATTTCTCATTCACAAAGCGAAACTGGAAATATTTCCCTCACGAGGCCATGCAGGGATTGACTGATGAACTCATATGACGTGTCGGGGCGTTGGTTCAACCTCGATTTACCCTCCCAGATTCCTTCTCCCTCCATCCCCTCCTCTGCCAGGTGAACACAGCCCCCCAGAACGCAGACTCTGCCTTCTTCCACTGGCTCACAGTTTAAAGGAGCAAAATTCCTGCTGCCAGATTGCATTTGCTAAACAATCATTTTGCTAACTGGGATTCAGACAACGTAGGAAGAAACACTTGAAAACAGTCGTAATTGGTGTTGAAAATAAGAAGTGGGGTGGGCAGAGTCAGAGCATCATTAAATTTTGCTGCCATAATGACCATTGTAGAATTGGCTGGTTATTCCCCCCATTAGGACATAATGACACGCATTGTTGGCGGCTCTGCGTTTGATTATAAGATAATGACAATAATTCATTGTTTGCTGCTCTTTACCTTGAGACAAGGTAACCACAAGTTTAAAGGAAGATGCAGAAGAGGTAAATTATATGTTGCTAAATATGAAACAGCACCTCACTTGTCCTGATTTATAACAATAAAAACAACAATTTTAGATAGCACATGTATTTAGTCGGGTTTTGCCCTAGGAGAGACTGAGGCATTGATCATTGCATAATTACTACAAAGGAAAATCCCGCTAAATTGTTAGGTTTAGATACTGTACGAAACCTTCTTCCTGAACTGAGGGAAGAGCACGGAGTCTCTTTTGGACTTTCTGCTTCCTGTCTGAACCAGGTCCCCACTGATCACAGAACTAAGCTCACCGGGACGGGGATTTTAAATATAGCACCTGTCTGCCAACACAGTCATTCACGGATCAGCCGCATGCAAACACAGAGATACTCCTCAACCTCCGCCCTTTTCTCTGAGTCTCCTGTCCCCTCCACACTCGGCTGTCACCACCTACCTCCTGCCCGGACTGGTTGCAACAGCTGGCCCACAAGTCCGTCTACTGGGGTCTTTAATCCACCAGCAAACACACGAATCATTGAACCCGCCAGTCAGATCCAGAGTTTGGCTGGATGTTTCTTATAAAGCTGAATGTATGTGTACCATACGAACTTACAACCTCATTCCCAAGTACGTGCTTACATGAAAACAGTAATGTCCACACGAAAGAGAAAACTACATGTCTATCTTTATTTATAGTTGTTTACTGATCATCAGGACTGGAAGCAACCACGAATGTTCTTAGTGGATGACTCATTCAGGTGTGCAGATGAACACATTACCAAACAGGGTACATCCAGACCCTGGAATACTAGAGAGCAAACAAAAGGCATGAGCCGTCAAGTCAAGCCACAGAAAGACCGGGGAGAAGCTTAGGCTGCTGGAGGAATTTATGTTGTCCTGCGGAGGAAGTCGATCCGAAAAGGCTGCATGCTGATTCCAACTACGAGACTTTCTGGAAAAAGTGGTATCGTAGAGACAGTCAGAAGGCCAGTGGGTGACAGGGGTTTGTCGGCAGGCTGCGGGTTGAATAGACGGAGCACGGGACATTTTAGGGTGATGAATCCAGTCCGTGCGTTCCCGTCATGGGAGAAATGTGGCAACATGCACTGGCCAAAGCATTTGCAGGACGTAAGGAGCAAACCCCAATGTAGACCGTGCACTTGAGTTGATAATAATGTATCGACTTTGGCTCATTAATCATAACACATGTAGGGGCACCTGGGTGGCTCAATCGGTCAACCATCAACTTTTGACTTCAGCCCAGGTCATGATCTCGTGGTTTCTGGGTTCGAGCCCTGCATCGGGCTCTGTGCTGACTGCGAGCAGCCTGCTTGCGATTCTCTGTAATTCTCTCTCTGCCCTTTCCTTGCTCGTGCTCTCTCTCTCCCTCTCAAAATAAATAAATAAACTTTAAAAACTGTAACAAATGTATCCAATGCAAAAAACACTAATGCAAGATAGGAATAACCTGGGAGCCTTGTGTGCTGGATGGATAGAATGTGGAAACAAACCCCCTTGTGGTCTTTCCTCAATTTTCTGTAAACCTAAAATGGCTCTAGAAAATAGAGCATATTAATTAGGAGAAAATACCCTGTAAGTGAGCATCTCCCTCGGTCGAAAACCCAAGTCCTAGGACATCTGGGTGATGCAATTGGTTAAGCATTTGACTTCAGCTCAGGTCCTGATCTCGTGGTTCATGGGTTTGAGCCCCGCACGAAGCTCTGTGCTGACAGCTTGGAGCCTGGAGCTGCTTCAGATTCTGTGCCTCCCTCTCTCTCTGCCTGTCTCTTGCTCATGCTCTCAAAAATGAAAAAATATTTTAAAAAATATAAAAAAGGAAAGAAAACCCAAGTCCTTAGCAGGGTCTCAAGACCCTCCATGACCCACCTCCTCTAACCCTTGCACACTTAATGTAACTATTGCAGTGCAGTCTGGCCAGTGGGGCTCCACGCTCCGCAGTTTGTGCTGACGCGTCCTCAGCCGGCAGGAATGTGCCCGCCGCAGACGTGCCTCATGCAGGGTCCAAGCTACGGGTCCCTGCCAGTCACTGAGCGCAGCAGACCCTTACCCGGAAAACCGTGCCTCCTGTGCGGGACCACTTCGCTCGAGGACTCCCTGAGGGCCCCATGCATCTTCCTTCGTTGGAACAAAGCCTTGACCTTCCTTCCTTTTCTTACTCATTAGGGTCAGGCCCGCAGCACAGTCCGACGGCCCTGGCAGCCCCCGGCTTCCTTTCCATCCTGAGGGGGTCCCCCTGTGAAATCTTCTGCGTGCTCCATTCCATGTGCATTTGCTTCTTGGCACGTACCAACAGGCAAACGACATGCACCTGTTCACGGACGGCCAGAACCCAGCGCCTTCCAAATACCCAAACCACCTTCTCCGCTAAACTCCCATCGAAGAACAAGGGCCGTCACTGAAGGAAGAAGGAAACCTCTGCGCAGACCGAGAAGGTCAGTCTGCTTATTCACTCAACAAACGTGTACTGGAGGTCTACTCACCGGGACCAAACGTGCCCAGAGTCTGCTCTTGGGGAGCCCCCGTGCAGCTGGGTGGAATAGACAGACACACGGATCGAAACATCAAATAATTTTTGTTGAAACACGTTGGGCGTGGAACAGAGAGCGGGATGTCCTCGAGAGGAGCCTTGAAGCAAGATTCATTTGAGGAGAAAAGTGTGGAGAATGTGCCCCCTCGGATGGAGAGCGACATCTTTGGGACCCAGGTATGGCTTGAGGGACTCAACAGGCTGGTGGGACTTGGCCCAGCACAGGCTCCAAAGTCAGGCTGCCTGGATTCTGAATCTTGTTTCTGCCGCTTCCCAGCCAGCCGTGTGGACCAGCCGAGTTATTGCCCGGATCAAATGGGGAGTAGTTGTACCTGGTAGGGCTGCTGCACAGATTGAAATAGTTAATGAGTATGAAGCTACCTGGAACAGTACATGGAACATACTCTAAACATTGTCCATCCTTCCTGCTGGGGCATAAAAGGCGTTTGGCAAAGAGATTTAAAGGCTGATTGTGTTACACCGGAATCTGCAGCTGTTTCTCCATAGATAATGACATTGACATTTCTGAACCCTGTGCACTTGCTGAGAGTCCGGCAGGCACGTCTCAAAGCACAGGGAGGCCCCAGAATGCTTCGAGTCTCTCTTAGGAAGAGGCATCGACAGAGAAATGCAGCCTCCCAGAAAAAAAGAAATCTCAAAATCGTCTGGTTTTCCCTCCCCGCCCCCCACGCAGGAAACCCCCTTCACAGCATCCCAGAAAGATGGGGGCCACAGCTTCTTCTGCTAACACACTTCCAGAGACAAGCACCTCACTCTCTACGGAGGCAGCTGGTCAGGCGCACCCCAACTGTTAGAAAGTTT
Organism: Mungos mungo; assembly: GCA_004023785.1. Taxonomy (NCBI): domain Eukaryota; kingdom Metazoa; phylum Chordata; class Mammalia; order Carnivora; family Herpestidae; genus Mungos; species Mungos mungo. The sequence goes on from PISW01004679.1 coordinate 11,502, forward strand.
GTCCTTGCGCTGAACTGAAGTCTGTCTCCAGCAACTTCCACCACCGCTCTGAGGTTTCCATCTGGAATTCCAGAGAACGAGTCAGCTTCCTCGCCCCCGCAGAAAAAAGTGTCGGAAGCCTGTTGGCTGCTTTTGAAACTTTTCTCCGGGGTGACTGTGCCCAGATCTCCTCAGCGCGCCCCCGAGGACGTGGTCTCCGAGTCGCAGGCCGTGCTGTGCCGTCTGAAGAGCTGGAGCCTGTCTTGAAGCTGGGAGCTGAGACTTGTGTCATCTCTGTGTTTGGGGGAAGGCTGCCCCCAGTTGTAACCCACTGTGGAGCAGAACGGGGAGCTCTCCGCCTCCCCCTGGAATTTCCTCCCGGTGGGGGAGGGGATCCTGCTGCAGATGCTCCTCGCCAATCCCTGGCTCCTTGCTCGGTCTTCCCTGAAGTGTTCCCTCACTAACTGGGAACTTTGGAAGGAATGTTCTGGAACGCTTGAGAAGCGTTCAGATCTCTCTTATTTCTTTCTTTTTTTTTTTTTTTTTTGTAATTTTTAAAAGTGTTTTATTTATTTTTGAGACAGAACATGAGTGGGGAGGGGCAGAGAGAGAGGGAGACACAAAATCTGAAGCAGGTTCCAGGCTCTGAGCTGTCAGCACAGAGCCCAATGAGGGGTTCGAACCCATGAACATGAGATCATGACCTGAGCTGAAGCTGGACGCTCAACTGACTGAGCCACCCAGGCGCCCTGGGATCTCTCTTATTTCTACTGTAACGTATCTGCCCAGAAAAATGTGAGTTTGCTCATTCCTGGGTGCTGCTGGTTTTACGTAAGGGCCGCCCCCACCCCCTCCCCCGACGATGCTGAGGCCGCCCGGGGCACAGGTGTCGGGAGACCCTTCGGCCTGCGGATACAGGCTTCTCAGGCTTTCCCATGAGCTGCTAGCTCAGTAACCGGGTGTCATGTGGCTTCCATCTGCTGACTCTGGTCAGCTTCTCAACACATTGCAAAATTACAGGTGGGGTGGGGAGGACGGGCACTCTTATTGAGCCCCTTCGGCTCCCAAACCCGTGCATGATGGCTCTGTGGGAATCTTGATATTCTTGCATCCCATGCTTGTTGCAAAAACATACATTTTCAGACTACATATAATCATGGCTCTACAGATCTTATTAGACAGATAGTATTTTTAGATTGCATGAGACATTCTGAAAAAATAACATAATTCTTTCCATTTTCACAGTTTCCTTTTCCGCCCTACCGGCAGTGACTTCATGAATGTCTAATTTAGACGAGCCTTGAGGAATTGGCCTGAGCGAAATCACCTCATAATCCAATTCAGCCAGGGTTAGATGGCCACCACTTTGCTCTTATCTCGTGGGGACCTGTGACCTTTAACATAATCACATTCTCTTCTCTGTGCGTCTTTAAGCTCTGCTGTAATAGAGAGAGACGTCCCCCCCCACCCAGGCCCGTGGTGTTCCTTCCTTAAAGAAGATCCAAAGCCTCTTACTGTCTCCGTCAGCCACGTGGCTCAAGCGTGCTTTTCCCAGGTGGTATTTTGTCAGAAAAAAGCAGAAGTTGAAAAATGTGGCAGGGAATTTGCATGCATATCCGAGCTGAATATTCCTGCTTTGTTTTTCATTTTGGAAATTTAAAGTGTGAGTCGTTACTTGGTCTTACTGCATTAACCAAAAAGTCCTTTCCATTTCACAATTATAAACTTCCCCATCTCCTGAAAGTCCCAAACAACATATTTTTTTAAAATATTCACTTCAAAAATAAATAAGTAGGGAATATGTTTTGTAGCCTGAAAATTTATTTTGTTTTTCCTTATAACTTCCCAGGGAGAAAAATCTAAGTGCCTGGCCCTCTGACATTATTGACTCAAATGTTTCACCTGCTACTGTCAGTGAGAAAAATATGTACGATAATAATTATTCTTCTACCCGAGGGAAAAAATGATGGGAGTCTATGTAAATGATAGACATGTGATGGCAAACATTTTGACTCGGAAAATATTTGCTGTGGGTCAGAGGGGCGGAGGGCTCCTGCCTATTTCTGTGGCACCTTCTGTTTGGACATCTAGAAGGTTCTCTCCTCTGCCTCATGGTCATCCTTACTATCTGTGCAGAGGCTTGGTCTTTGCCTTCCTGGAAATGTCTGGCCAATGCGGAACCACCTCTCATTCCTAATGGAAACTCAGCAAGCTTCCGGCACTCTCTAGTTCCCATGCTTCCTTGTTTGCCTCCTCCTCTCAGTTCAGAGAGAGGTAGATCAGTTAGGAAGCAAGGGAGAGTGGGATAATGAGTCCAAGGGACTCATTTATGAAACGCTTTAGATTCTCTGCCCACATGTGGAAGTTTCCATGTGTTCTCTGTGACCTGGCCCCGTCCACACCGCCAGTGCCATCTGTCAGCTCCCGGGGACAGGCGCCAGGCTCCAGTCATTCAACACCACCTTGCTCTCCTTCTCTGTTTTCTTATTTCCTGCCTGTTCTCCCAATCAAGTCTTTCTCGTTTCCCGAGACTCAGGGTAGCTGCCACCTGCACTTGAACTCCTTCTCTCACACCCATGGAAGGGGCCAGATGCCCTTTTTCCCACCACACACTGAGGATGGCTTCCCAGTTGGTATCTCACAGAGGAGGACGCTGAGTCAGAGTGAGAATACCGTGAATCCTCTGAGGCTGGGAAACGTCGCATCTGAAACTCAAAACCAGGTGTTTAGAGGTCTAGACTTTTCTTTATTTTTTAAGACACCACCCACATCTTCCTATGTGGCAGGAAAGGAGAAAAGAGTCAATGAGGGATGTAGGAAGCCCATTTTACCACCAGGCGATTGCTATAAACATGAGACATGCTCCCATTAATGTTTGTGAGGCTGGAAGCCTGGATTCCCCTTTCTCAGCTCTGTGCCCTTGGGCTCAGGCCCTCTCCAAGTTTCAGTCATCATGTCTATAATTAATCAGTATGAAACATATCTGTAGGGTTGCTGTGTGAATCCCTGGCACATAGTAGGTGTTCATTCAAAGTAAATGTCTTTGTTTATAGGAACTCAAAGACAGGGGCCAGCATGAATGAGAATGAGAGATGTCTTTGTGAATGTTCTTTGTTTCGTTCCTTCCCATTTTTTCTTAGAAAGAAAAAATCTGCAGAAACCAACACAAAAAATGTCACAAACAGCAGGCCTTTTTTCTTTTTTCACTGCTGAATAATATCCCATGTATATATACATATACTACATATATCACATTTTCTTCATTCATTCATCCATCAAGGAATACTTAGGTTGGTTTTATGTCTTGGTTCTTGCACATAATTGTGCAGGCATCTCTTCAAGAGGGTCATTTCAGTGCCTTCTGATATGTACACAGACGTGGGATTGCTGGATCATATGGTAGTTCTATTTTTAATTTTTTGAGGAACCTCTGCGCTCTTCCCACAGTGGCTGCACCAGCCCACATTCCCACCAACAGTGCACGAGGGTCCTGTTTCCTCCACATTTTCGCCAACACTTGTCTCTTGACTTTTTGATGACAGCCATTTTTTTTTTTGTTTATTTATTTTTGAGACAGGGAGAGACACAGCACAAGCAGGGGAGGGTGAGGGAGAGAGGGAGACACAGGCTCTGAAGCAGGCTCCAGGCTCTGAGCTGTCAGCACAGAGCCCAACATGGGGCTCAAACCTACAAACCGTGAGATCATGACCTGAACCGAAGCTGGATGCTCAACCGACTGAGCCACCCAGATGCCCCGATGACAGCCTTTCTGACAGCTATGAGGTGATCTCTCCTTGTGGTTTTGATTTACATGTCCCTGATGAGAGGAGTGACAGAGAGCATCTTTTCACGTGTCTGTTGGCCATCTGGATGTCTTCTTCGGAGAAATGTCTATTCAGGTTGTTTGCCTGTATTTTAGTTGGGCTATTATTACTGTTTTGCTATTGACTTGTAGGAGTTCCGTATGTATTTTGGATATTAACCTGCTATCAGATATATTAATTACAAATATTTTTTTCCATTCCATTAGACACCTTTTAATTCTGTTTTGTTGTTGTTGTTGTTTTGTTTTTTTGGGTTTTGTTTCTTTGTTTTTTGCTATGCAGTACATTTTTTAGTTTGATAGAGTCTCATTTGTTTATTTTTGCTTTCATTGCCTTTGCTTTTGGTGTCAAATCCAAAAAATTGCCAAGGCCAGTGTTAGGGAGCTCTTCCTCAATGTTGTCATCTAGTAGTTTTATGGTTTTATAACTATAGACTCTGTTTCGAGTTGATTTTTGTGTTTGGTGTATGAGTGAGTCCAGTTTAGTTATTTTGCAGGGAGCATTATGCTAAGTGAAATAAGACAGAGAATGGCAAATACTGCATAGGATCCCATGTATGTTGAATCTTAATAACAAAACGAAAGGAAAGTAGATCTTATAGAATAAAAAGAACAATGGTGGCAAGGGACTTTGGGGGAAGTAAGAAGGGAGAGAGAGCTTACTCAAAGGGTACAAACTTTCCGTTATAAGATGAATGACTTCTGGAAACCTAGTGCATAACATGATGACCATAGTTGATAACACTGTACTGCATTGTATTGCTAAAAGCATTCTCACGAAAAATATTAAAAATTTAAAAATGAAAGAACTATGTGAGGGGATGAATGTGTTAATTTACTTGATGGTAGGGATTCGTTCACAGTGTATACATATAGAAAATCACCTTTAATTTTCACCTTAAATATACTGAATTTTATTTGTCAACTATATCTAGAAAAATATGTTTTTAGGTTATATATTTAGGAAAACATATTTTTCTAAAGCTGGAAAAAGTATATTAGAAGGGTAGATATGTGAAGTGTTTTTGGTACACAGGCACACACACACACACACACACACACACACACACGCACACGCACATGCACAGAGCCAGCAGAACACCAGGATACTTCTCGAGCTGATACATGTGTTTACTACCTTCTCTTGTGGCGATGGGGACACTAGTGTGCATATGTCCAAACTCACACAACTATACACATTAATTTGTGTAATCTTTGTACACAAGTTATGCTTCAGTAAGGCTGAAAAATACAATATATGTATATAATGGAGTATCATTATTCAGCCTTAAGTCAAAAGGAAACTCTATAATTCACAACAACTCAGATGAACCTGGAGGGCATTATGCTGCATGAAGTAAGCCAGTAACAGAAGGACACATACTACATGATTCCATAGTAGTCACACCCATAAAAGCAGGGATTATGATGGTGGCTACTAGGGGCCCGGGGTGGGGGCCGTGGGGGGCTGTTACTCAATTGACCTAGTTTTGGTTGTGCAAAGTGAGTAAGTTGGAGCCATGTGCCGTCAACCAAGAGACTATAGGAAGCCATACACTATTGTGCACTTCAAATTATGTTAAGATATGATCAATGTTCAGGATAGATCTCATGTTAAATATTCTTTTTCAAAAATATTTATGTATTTTTGAGAGAGACAGAGACAGAGATTAAGCAGGGGAGAGATCAAGAGAGGGAGACACAGAATATGAAGCAGGTTTTAGGCTCTGAGTGTTTGTACAGAGCCCAATGTGGGGCTTGAACTCACAAACTGTGAGATTATGACCTGAACTTCAGTCAGTTGCTTAACTGACTGAGCCACCCAGGCACCCCTAAATATTCTTAACACATAGACACACACACACACACACACACACACACACACAAAACAAGGGCATTTTGAAAGGTGATGAATATGTTTAGTATCTTTGTGGTGGTGATGGTATCATGAGAAGATGCCTATGGGCAAACTCATCAAAATGTATGCATTAACTGTATGCTTTTTAACTATCAATTATTTCTCAATCAAGTTTTTAAACAAGGAAAATAGGACACAATCACACACAACTATTTTTACAATGCTCTAAAATTGCCTGGCTACAATAAGTTAGTTCAGGTCAGTATCTTAACGGTCGAGCTTTGTAATTGGAAGTTCACTAAAAATGTATCATAGTATTGAATACGTCACCAGCCTCCATTCATTCAGAAGAACTTTCTCAAGTGGCTTCTCTAGGATGGTCAGGGCCAGGAGCCGGAACGCACACAAGAGAAAGATTCTGTCACAAGTGGGAGGGCCATCTGGGGAGTGAGGCATCCCGGAGTGTGGTAAGTGTGATAAATGAATATTAACCGCTCGATGGCTTAATAGCAATGAACCAATATGAATATCTGTGCGGGAGCAGCAGAGGAGGAAGGAAGCAACTGGAAGTGGGCAGTAAGAGAAAAAAATCATTCACTCGAGACGACTCTTAGGGAATAAGCAGGAAGTTTTCAGGATTGGTCAGATCATTCCAGGCAGAAGGGGTAGTATGGAAAATCAAAAGAGGCGTGTAGTTGAAACAACAGTAAAAGTTCCAATGTGATGGTAAATGTGGGAGGTGGAGAGTGAATTCAGTTTCGGCTGAGGAAGTCTCTAGAAGGTGAGACATTGCATGGCAAGTGGGCGGGGAAAGGTCTACAGTCCGAGTGTTAATTTTCAGAGAAGACAGGAGACATCAGCTCCTTTCAGACTCAGACCTTCTCTCCAAACTCTGCCCCGCCTGCACCTGCAAGGCACTCTGGGCACTGAGGAGTCGGCCCATCACCAGCACAAGTGGGACCCCCTGGTGGGGATGGGGGGCTGCCTCCAGTCAATGGGAGGCCAAGGCCAGTAGGGGGAGGAGGCGAGGGCCAGCCTCTCAGAACCTGTTTAAGACAACATGAAAAACCACTCACGTACTTTCAAATAGGTGAAATTTCACTTTCAGCTTTATTTACCTGAGAATGAATTTCAGTTTGAAGAGGCCTTTATGTCGTTTGAGACGAAGCACCCAAGATATAAGCAATTTTCAACAAGAGTACTACACATTTGTCTTTATAACAATTTGTGTGTAACAGCTTTTATGCAAATGACACTAAAGTGGCACCTTTTTTTCTAAATTGGACATTTTTATGGTTATAATTTTCTTCTGTAATAACAGCAAAAAAAATGGCTGTCCCAGTGGGGTTGAACATTTCATCTTCAAGCACCGTCTTGTGAAGTTGGAGTGACAAGTTTCTTTCATTTGAGCAAAGAATGACAAAAAAAAAAAGTATTCTTTGTCTTCATGTCTTAGTTTTCAGAGGTAGTTCAACTTCGGGCGCTTCCCTCCCCCATCAGCCTGGTGTCAGAAAGTCACCACGCGGTTTCCAGGCACCAAAAATATGGCTTGCTCTTTCTCGTTTCAAGCTGAGTGGCGTACATTCCGTGGTTAGATTTCACTCTCAACACATCGTTGGGTCTTTTGCATTCATGCCCACTTTTCCGCAAGTCAGACAGGTGACTTTTATAGACAATGGAGTTTAATTGACTACGATACAATGGAATATATATACAGTATTCCGGGCGAGCATCCCGAGATACCCATAGAATAATCCAGGTTATTGTTGCTTAATCGACCGAAAATTTTTGCAGAGACAACAGGAGAAGGCGTGCGTTTTAAACAATGACTTAAATGTATCCAAAGACTCAGCCAAACAATATATATAATTTGCGACGTTGGGGGCCTTGGGGATGGGCAATCCTGGAAGGTCGTAGCTAGTGGTGGAGAGCAGAGACAGAGAGGTGCTGGAAAGAATTGGAAAGATCAAAGGCCTGACCCGAATGACCTTGGAGGAGTCACACCCTCTCTCTTCTGATTTTTCAATGGTAAAACAAATGTTCTTTCCTGACTTTTCTTTCTTCCTCCTCGTTCTGTGTCAGTAGTTCCAAGGAGTTGCTTTAAGGTGTTCAGAGAATCTTAACCATAGAATTAGCTCTAGATTTTGGGAATTTGGAGAGAGCAAGGGAAGGAGAAATTGAGAGGCAAGGAGACAACTGACACTTGGTAGGTACCATGAGGAGAAGAGTCTAGGAGTTGTCTTTACTGCACCTAGTCCTTGAACCCAAGACTTTAGAACTTTCTAGGTATTTGACTTCAGGAAATTACTTGCCCATTCTGAATTTTGTCAACCCATTTGATACGCTGGAGCAGTGGTACCTATCTTGCGATTCTCATGAAGACCAAAGGGGGTCATAGGTATACAACACATGGTAACATTTATCAGTTGGAGGTTATGGTGTTATCAGTCTTGTCAAGGCTTCTTTTTACCCTTGAACTGAGATTTAGGTCCCCCAGAAGCCACCTACTCTGTTAGCGAATACCATCCAACTCAAAGAATTGTAGTAATTTCTGGCTTGAAAAGTTTGCACCTTTGATGAATAAACCCGTATAGATATAATATGTGTTTGTGGCTTTTTTCCTGGGGCCACACAGTCTTTTGTTCATTTACAAGCACTTAAGGGGAGGGTATACTTGGTCCTTAGGCAGGTCCTGGAAATGCAGAGATGGGAAAGACAGTCCCTGTCCCTATCAAGGATTTGATTGGAAGGGAAGGAAAGACCCAGAAGCCATGTTTTCTCTCTCTCTCCCCAAGAGGGTTGTGTCCCGAGCATTTGCTGGTGGGATATTGAGTGGCTTTGACTTCCTTCCTTAACCACTTGTGAAACAGGTGAATGTTTTCTCTTTTACGATGAACAGATATTGTTTCTAAAATCAAAATGCTGCTCCCATTATGAAATGAAAAAAAAAAAAAAAAAGAAGACAAAATAGGCCAAAAATACTTAGAAAGGGAAGTTGGCCATTCTTGGTATACCAATTTTGAATGAGAGGGGTTTTAAGTCATAAACATATGTGTAAGTTAATATTAGTACAAATACACATCTATGTGTATATGTGTATGAGCTCTGAGTATATACACATACACACGTGTGTTAACACATATCAATATTGAGGCATTTCTCAAAAGAGCACTTCTTTAGCTCAGCTCTGCTGAGTGAGACTCTCGTGCTATGATACATCTCTACTGGCATCTCTTCCGTCCCCGGGTCTTGGTGTTTTCATCCAGGTCCTCCTTCTCCCAGCCATCCAGCGTGGACCTCCAACCCTGGCTTGCTGCCCTAGCCTTCAGCCCACTTGGCTTATGACTCCAACCCAGAAGTCCTTCCTAAGCCCGCAATTATATAGGCAAAATGGAGGAGGGGGGAGGTGTGATCCCTGGGGTTCCTGTCCCCATACCGCCACTGGCTGAATTTAGTCTTCTCATCAAGAAATACAGAGAGCAAGGACATCTCAGAGACTGTTGGGGGGATGAAATCCTCTGATACACGCTGGTCGTCTCCTTAACTTCACTTCTGCTACTTCTGATCTGATCTCTGGGAAGAAGGATGGTGACCTTTGAACTATCTGTCAGGTGATTAACAGAAATTAAGAATTTTTCCGGGGGGGGGTAATTCAGGAGACTTCTACGATTGCCCATTGGACTGATGAGAAGACTTAGTATCAAGGTAGGAGGTACTGTGGTGATGGGGACACAGACCGGCCTGGGGGCCCCCCAGCAGATGCCCAAGGGGGAAATCCAGCCCCCACATCTTATGCCACAGACCACACCCTCCATCTGCAGCACCATTTCACCTTGCAGTTTTGCCAGCAGAAATGCGTAAGGGCCAGTGTGCTTATGTCAGCCTGTCTGTATATCCTTACAGAAACCAAATATTGAAGCTTGTCATCATTCTAGGATTGCTGCACAAGACAAAGCAATTTGCATGGATCCTTTGTGAGCTTTCTTTTCCAGTGGTAGAAACTCATTAAAATCTCATGAAATCCTTCTACATAAAATGTGAAGCAATACTGAGTGGCCTCCCTAAAAGTTAATATGTGTGTGTTGAAGGGGAGGTGGGGACTGGGGTCTCGTATCTGAAGCAGCTCATCTTTGGGCCCAGCTGCCATAGTACGGGGAAATTCCTTAGCATATTTTAATTACTGTCTGGCTTCCCCTGTAAATAAATGAGCCAGGGCTGGAGCGCGGATCAGGCTGGGAACTGAAGTAGAGGCGTGGGGTCCCAGTGGCCCGTCCACCTGCAGCAGGGCTGAATGTGGGCATGATTGTTGCAGCGAGAAGAAAGGCCGCTGGTCTTCCTGGGATTAATGAGTACCCAGGGAATGTGGGATGGCTCCAGGCTGGAGCTGGGGTCATTAAATTCCGCTGGTCATTAATCCCCTGGAAATGCCCAGGGCTGAGGTCATTATTCTTGAGAGATAAAAAATTCAAGACCAAACAGCACAAGAGCATGAATATCATGCATTTCTCAGATTGGTGGTATTTTTCAATTTGTTGGCAGAGTGCAATTTCAGGAAAACAAATTCCTTTTCATATATCCACTGTGCAGGCATTGATCATCTCAACCCTACCTTTGAACTCAACTGGCAGTTTTGGTGTCTCCCTACTGTGTGTCAGAGATCTGTTATTAAGCCAATTTCCTTTAGCCCTCTGGGTGGTAAAGTACCGCTGTCAAGTTCAATGGTGAGGGACTCAAAGGTCGAACAGTGAAATGACTGGGGCAAAGTCACACGGCTAGACAGTGGATCGGCCAGAACCTACCGCTAACTCCTGCAGTCTCCAGCTTGACGCCTTTTCCATGTATCTCAGATGATTGCCTTGAGGTGCAGTCTTTGAAGCTGTGTATCAGAACCTGAACGTCTTCTTGTGCTGAGATTCCTTCAGCTACTCATCTCTTTGGAGCTCCCCCCACCCCCGACTCAGTCCTGTAAGTTAGAAGAGAAGCTCAGTCTCACTTCATCTTCCTGCAGTGTCTGAGGCTGCTAGCAGAGTCTGTGGTGCACATCCTCTTCTTGTGAGGTCAATGGGACGTCTTAAAACAGTCCCAGGTTCTTGGAGCTAACTATGCTGTAGGAATGAAGCTCTATGACTAACAGTGCTGAAAACCATCTGAGCCGATTGCAAGTGGGATTTGGTAGACAATTTTACTTCTCAGTGCCTCAGTTTCTTCATCTGAAAAATGGGGCTCATGATTGTCCTCTCTAACAGGATTGCTGGGAAGATGGTTGAGCTGGTACTTGTAAAGCACTTAGAACAGTGTCCAACTCAGAGTATGCGGCACAGGTGTGCTTATAAAATAAAATAAAATAAAATAAAATAAAATAAAACAAAATTAAATAAAATAAAATAAAACCAAGTAAGAAAAAGTAAAATAATAAAATCACATCAGATAAAATAAAATAAAATGAAATAGTAAAGTAAAATAAATTAATAAGGCTGGGAAACAAGGTACCGTTCTTGTTCTTCTGAGACCTAGAATATGTTTGCACGTGCAAACTATTTTGCAGTATTTATTGGTCTTTGGTATAACTTTGAAATGTCTTCCAGCTTCACCAGTTTTATGGAAAGCTGCTTGCTTCCTTCTCCAACTGCATGCCCAGAATGCCAGCAAAGCCATCTTGTTGGTCGTTAGCCTTTTGTTCATTTTGTACTATTATGAGTTCTTTTGTTTGCAAAAGAGAAGTGCATAGAGAAGAACATCTAAGCATGTGGAACTTTTCTCAAAACAATTATGAAGGCGAGAGCTTTTTACTCTTATTCTACAAGGCTCCAGGCCCCTGTGGGTTCAAGTTGTCTAGTGGGAAGGGAATTTTGAGTTAACTCAATGTCTTCATTTGCCCCATACCAGCAGATGGAAGTTTGTATAACTGTTCAATACATTGATTATGTCACTGCTATTATTTCTAATAATATACTACTTATATGTATCCATTGGGAAGCATTTTATAATAACATTGGAAAGCATAAGACCAAGAATTAAAAATTTATCTATAGTTGGGGTACCTGGGTGGCTCAGTTGGTTGAATCTCCAGTTTGTGATTTTGGCTTAGGTAATGATCTCAAGGTTCATAGGAGAGAACCCTGTGTTGGACTGTGTGCTGACAGTGTGTAGCCTACTTGGGATTCTCTCTCTCTCTCTCTCTCTCTCTCTCTCTCTCTCTCTCAACAAATAAATAAACTTAAAAAATTAGCTACAGTCCTTTTAAGCAATAAATGGTCAAACTTCTTCAACTGTATTTCTTTCCTTGCTATTTGTACTTCTACATAGTCTTATTAATAGCAGAGATCCAAAATGAATTGAGCTTTTTCTGTTCAATAGTAATCCAAGGGAGGTAATTTGAAAGACTTCACTCATTTTGAACTCTGTCTTCTGATATATTTGTTAAAAAAATTAGTTACACTCTTTCCTGACCGTATTTGAATGTTGTTCAGCTTCAAATAATTGCCAATGAGAACAGTGTGTATTATTTTTAAAATTGCAGTAGGAGAAGGGATGAGTATTCCTGGTGCAGTGACAGGCCTGTCCACTGAAGTAGGGTATTCAGACACCTTGAGAGAGACTGTGGCTTCATTTCTCAACATACTTGGTGATCTATCACAGGTGCATTTCCCTCATTTGGGAAATCCCTCTTCTTAATTAACTGATTTAAATTTCTGCAGTCCCAGAAGGGCTGTCATAAAGTTTAGCAACATGGAACACTCAAGGCCTACACTTTTGCTTGAGACGCCGTGCTATATCTTTCGTGCATTGATTTATTTCATATATTTCTGTTGAACACCTTTGTTTTCAAGGCCGCAAGGTAGAACACTGCTTCCAAAACTATCAACTGTATTTGGGTACTGAAGGGTGTGACTCAAATGAAGATTTGGTAGAGTGGGGGCTAAGATACCCAACATTCTTAACAAGCTCCCAGGCAAGGCCAGGATGCTGACCAGTGGATGGCACCGTCCCATGCTAGTGGAAGTGATGAGGAAGATGGACGAATATGGGTCCTGTTCTCGGCGAGTCAGCGTTCCAGTCCAGGAGATGGAGACTAAACAGCTAAGGCAAGGCTGAACGAGATCATTTCAAGGAGTGACGCTCTGAGAAAGAGACAAAACCTGGCCCTGAGGATGCTGGTAACATAGGATGTTCAGGAAAGCTCTCTCTCTAACGATGTGATATTCGATCTGAGACCTGCAAAATGAGAAGGTTGTAAACATTGGGAAATCAGGGAGAAGAGCATTCCAGACAGAGGAAAAAGCAAATACAAAGGCCCTGTGGTAGAAACACATGAGGTGTGTTTCAGAAAAGAGGTCCAGTGTGGACAGAGTGAGGAGGAGGATAGTGTGATATGAGATCAGAGATATACATGGGGGCTGGGTGGGTCAGGCCCTGTGGGCTCAGTAAGCCCATCTATAACAGGAAACCAAGTGGTGGTGTAGGTAGAACAATATAGAAAAAGATATACTTGCAAAGTCTTTTTCAAGATGCTTTTTGAAAGAAGAGAAGCAGAGACACCAAGCAGGAACTGGGGCCTGGGTCCAGGAGAGAGAGGTGAGTGGTTTGGAATGGGATGGGAACAGCAGGTGAAGTGGTGGTATATTCTGGATACAGGACCTACAGGCTCTTTGTTCTTTTAAAACCCAAGAAGGGTGAGTTACTTAACCTCTGTGTCTCCCCTTCCATGAGAACAGCACGGCATTGCTGACAGGATGAAATGAATGAATGTAGATTCGACATCTACTCCCAGAGGCATCTGACTCAAGGTGAGCACTATATACGTTTAGCTGTTACTGTTGATGCTGTGGTTGATATCTTACCATGATCATTGCCTGGGTGGTGACGCCATGACAGTTTCCCTGATCATGGGCAAGACCCTTTTCCTTCGGAGCTGGGTGGATTTATGGTTCGTATATTCCATGGTCCATCTGGGGAAGATACAAGGGGAAAGGGAATGGGCTTCAGGGCCCCACAGGTATATATTGAACTCACTTTTATCATTCACTAGCTCTGGGATTTGGGAAAAGAGTTTGAGTTTTTCCAAGCTGAGCTTCAGTTTCCTCTATAGTCCCATAATTGGGAATAATAGTTTTGATCTTAAAGTTCAAGATGAAGATTAGACATGATGTCTCCTAAGTGACCAAGACAGTGCCTAGGCTGACGTAGATCATTTATCAGTGGCATACTCATGCATCCATCAGATATTTGTCAATAGCCAATTACATGTCAGGTACTGTGCTAAGCGTCAGAAATGTCACATGAGCAAAGTGAAGTGAGGAAGTACAGACAATTGTGTAAGGACTCTAGGAGGGTAATGTTAACCTATCTAATCAGGAAGGATTCTGTGAGCAGATGACATTTGCATTATCATTAACATTTGTGTTCTCAGTCATGGAAACATTCCTTACTTGACAGCAAGTCATCCTGTATCTAGCCATGCAGTTGGTCAATTCAGTGTAGGCATCATAGATGAGTTGCAAAATGATCTTGATCTGTGGTGTTGTCAAAGAGAGCTTTTCCCGTGTGGCAGGAGGAATATGCCCCCCCCCCCAGACACAAAGATGTCCACGTCCTAATCCCCAGATCCTGTAAATATGGTACTTTATCTGGCAATATGACTTGAAGCCGTGATTAAGTTAAGGATCTTGGGATAGGACCATCTTGGATTATCTGGGTGGATCCAGTCTAATCATGTGGATCCTTAAAAGTGGAGAGCTTTTGCCAGCTGAGGTCAGAGGGATATGTGACTATGGAAGAAGGTTCAGAGAGATGTAATGTTTCTGGCTCTGGAGATGGATGAAAAGACCCACATCCAAGGAGGGTGGATGGTCTCTAGAAGCTGTAAAAGGGAGGGAAATGGATTGTACTCTGAAAGGAAATACACATGGCTCTGTCCAGGGATTTTAGCCCAGGGAGACCTGTGTTGGGTACTTCCAGCCACAGAAAGCTAATATACCCATGTAGGCAGGATGTGCTGTCTGCCATGTCTCCCTTTTGAAGTAGTTGATATTATCCCATTTTACAGATGAGCAAATTTGGACATCAAGGAAGATAAACCATCTGCCGTACTAGCAAAAGAGTGGTGTGTCGCTAGCTTTGCCAACTGGGGCTGTCCCACTCAAAAGCCTGTCCCAATTCTTTGCCACCAGGAAGCTTCGATGGATAGCCTCATTTTCCCGAGAGATCCATGGAGAGCCTCCTGTCAGTGACCCCCAAACGTGGCAGAGGCGGGGCAGCCATGAGAGCTCCGAGGCCGCTGCCCACCTGTTCTACTGCACGTGTGTTAAACTCCGCCTTCAGACTCGGTTGGGTTGAGCCTGTCACGCCAGACAAAAGTCGTGTGACCGCACTTGTAGATTTTGCCGTGAAGGTATCATTTCCTGACTGCACTGTTACAGATCTCTTCAGTCAAGGAGCTGTCTCACGTGCTGAATAGTCTTTCATCTTGTCAAACACTTCCATTCGCCTTTCTACAGCTCTCTCAGCCAACATGCACACACCTAATCAATCTCATGCCACTGTCTCCACACTTCTCAAAACCAAGAGCACTGCCCCAACCACTTTCTTAAAGAGACAATCATCTCTTTTTCATTGAACTCCAAGAATGGAGAATGGCTTCTTTCTAGGGGATGTTTTCTGAGCAGTGGAAAGGAAGGTGGGGCTGAGATTTTAATGTGTCCACCTTTCTGCTGGTTCCGTTTAGGAACTCCCTGCTACACGCAGGAAAGGCACGTGGGTTGCAGTGCTTGCCCCTCTCTTAGCCTACACACCCGTTGTGAAAGCATATGGTTTTCCGTGTATTCTCATGTATTCATCACCTACACATAAAGCCCAAGGTCTACAGATGAGCAAACCATGAGTGTTCGCCATCTTCCAGAATCAGAACTTACATCACTCCTCAGCCTCAGTTGCCACCTTCTACCTCCCCATTGCCTTACCCCATATGCTCCTGCAATGCTGATCAGTATTATTTTATGCCTCCGTATTTACCATGGTCTTACCATGGTCTATAATACCTCTCTCCCTGACCTATTTTATGGGCTCCTAAATATCCTTCCAACTTCCCCCCTGCATCTCCCAGTATGCATTTCTCTATCCTGGATACACCAGGGTGTACACCTGCCATTCTGTAATATATGCTTATAAAATGGTGGTATTTATCTTATCAGTTCCTGGGGTGCCTGGGTGGCTCAGTTGGTTGAGCATCTGGCTTTGACTCAGGTCGTGATCTCACAGTTTGTGGGCTCGAGCCCCGCATCAGTCTCTGTGCTGACAGCTAGCTCAGAGACTGGAGCCTGCTTCAGATTCTGTGTATGTCTCTCTTTCTGACCCTCCCCTTCCCAAGCTGTCTCTCTCTCTCTCTCTTTCCCTCTCTCTCTCTCTCAAAAATAAAAAAAAACCAAACATTTATCTTAACAATTTCTGAGAAGCAGAATGCAAAACCAGCCCTGTTCTTCACCCTCACTGGCGCCCATTCCCTTTGCTCCATACCCTTGCGATCTTCTATTCTAATGTGGGCTCAACCATATAACCTTTGGCCAATGAGATGTTAGCAAATGTGATGTAAGCAGAGGTTGGCAAAGCACTGATGCAGTTGGCCTTGCCCTCCCTCTTGGGTATCTGCCATTGCCAGGAAAGCATGCCCAGGCTAGCCCCCTGGAGGACAAGAGACACAGAGAGCTGAGCCCAATCTCCCCAGTAGCCCAGCTAACAATTAGCCAACCTTCAGACATGTGAGTAGATTCAAGTGAGATTGGCAGAGTTCCCAAGATACATGAGCAAAACATGTTTCTTATTGCATGCGACCATGATTCTGTCCGTTCAGCAGAAACCCATGGCCATAGGGGACTGACACGCTCCCCTATTAACCTACACTCTCCTTAAAGGCAGACATTGAAGCTAAGTTCTATTCATACCCTCAAGGCTCAATGTTGAGTAGTAACTCAGTAAATATTGTTGAATTGAAGGTAAAAATGATTTTCAAGTTCTGTATCCATAACAGCAGCTCTGAATTATGAATACTTAATCTGGGCTTTGGTTATGCAGAAGGAGCCTAACATCATTCTTCTCTATGACTCCATGTTACAGAATTTCCATTAGTAGATTGATCCTTCATTTGTGGGAAGATGGAGGGGCGCTGACCTCAGAGGAGTCTTGCCAATCCTCATGCAGAGCGTCTCTCTCCATAAACCGGGTCTGTGTACCAAATATTAATTAAAACCTCTTATTTTTTTATGGTAAACACATGGCTTATCCTCCTTAATGGAATTGTATTCAGGAAACTGCGCGGAGGAAGGAGCCACTCATGAGTTAACAGTTTCCCCTAAACAAGGTCATCAGAGTGGATTGTGAAGAAGACGATGGACAAAATAATTGCTATTTGAAAAAAACTCAAAACCAAACCAAACCAAACACTCTTGTGAGGCGTGTGATTTAGCGTAGACTGTAGTTTTCTCAACTGTACCTTTGTTTCTCAGTATGGCTTTCCTTTTAAATTTCAGATTTGCTGCAAACAGATCCACACAAAGAAGGCACTGAGCACATAGGTAGATGTGTGCTCTGTTCTTGTCTTTCCTTTTACAGAAAGTAATACAGACAGCCACGCGCGCGCGCACGCACACACACACATGCATGCACGCAAACACATATGTATTTGAATTAGTTGGGATGGATGGAGGTGAGTCCCTTCAACCTTTAAACCCTGTTGACATTCACAAGGTGCTAAAAGTCAGCTAGGGCCTCAGCTCTGACGGATTTGCATCTCTTTGAATATGACGCTTGAAAAACCCCAGCGATAGATTAAATTTTGCCAAGGAGAAAATGAGAGAGAGGCTTCCATTTCTCAGGTCTGCTGGGAGGATCTTTATGGTTGATTTACTTTTTTTAAATAAATGTTTCTTTATGTGTTTCCCTCAGTTCCTGCCCAGGCTGTCTCCATCATACAAACAGTAAGTCAGCCCGGTTCTGAGTACAAGGTGAAGGGATATTTCAATCTAAGCTGCATATACCTTCTGTGTTTTCTGATTAAAATGTGCAAGCAAACCTTGGAATAAACTCTACCTGACATGACTTCTAAAATAATTTATGCTCTTCGCAAACCTGGGATGTAGGAATTGATTTGGGTGCCTGTCACTATATTTCAGATGATCAAAAATGGATCAGAGCTTTTAAATGAATTTAATGACCAAAGATGATCCTGTATAAAAAATAACAGTGAGGTTAGAAAACAGAACTCCTCATCTAAATCCACAGTGGAATGTTATATTTTCTTATAAAAGCGACACATAGTAATCACCACAAATTTGAAATACGCAGAGATAAGGAGAAAAAAATTACTCCTAATTAAACAAGCCAGAGAGACCCACTGCGAGCCCTGAGCATATTTTCTCCCAGTTGTTATTTATGTCTCTGGGTTGTTTCCTATAGGTTAACATATAGAACATGTTTAATTCTGTGTCCTGATTTTCATCACTTGCAATCATGATGATGATGAAGTGGAGGATAATGTTTAAGCAGAACTGATATGGAACTTGCAAAGGACTATGTATATATTGCATTGTTTGGTCCTCAAAACGACCTGTCAGATAGATTCTATCATTTCCCTATTTATAGATGTTAAGTGATTTGTTCAAGGTCACACAATCATATGGCTCTAAAACAGGGATTGCAGCCAAGGCCCTCTGATTCTTGAGTCCTGTGCCCTTAATCACTATGCTATGATCAAGGCTTTTCCAATATTATAAAGTAATTATATATGCTTATATATTTAATTGCAACTTTATATATATGTTTATATATAATTGTAATTACACCTTTATATATAATTTTTAGTGGTTGTATAATATGCCAGGAAACATTATTTACTCTATATTCATAACGCATTCCATGCAAATATGCCCTCCTGGAGGTGTGTAAGGTGGAAACTCTGTACTGTAACGTTATTGAAAAGACCTATTTATGGATCTCAAGTGGTAGTATATTTTGCCCCTTGATCCACACTCCCTGTTGGAGTTGAAAGAGCACCAAAGACCTTATCCTAGAGACCTGGGTTTGAATCTCAGTTCTGCAACTTACTACCAGTGTTTTCCTGGACATTGCTCATCCTCTGTGCAAGTAAGGCCAAGTGGAGGCGTTGGAGAAATTAAATGAGACACCGTTGGTGTAGACATGGTTTAGCATAGTTGCCCACCCTTCATATGCGGCCAATATATAGTAGTATAGTAATCCTTTTCATCATTAATAAAAATTTATAATAACTGCCATGTTTTGAGCAATAATTATGTAACAATGAGTGATAGGATTTGGTCAGCCCAACCACCCAATAAAATTCGCATTCTTTATCCTCTAACTGGACAGCAGAGGGTCTGATTTCAGAGGGGGCACTCTGGTGGCATTCTTTGCTGTGCTGGGATCTAGCCATGGAGAGCCTTGAAAGCCCTGCAGAGAAGCTCAGGATAAGGGGGGCCCTGCAGGACGTTTGGTAGGGAGCAGAGGAGTTCCATCTGCTGTAGCATGTGACACAAGTGTGCTTAGGAATGGACAGAGCTGGAGTCAGCAAAACCAGACGAGGGGCTGTTATTGGAGTTCAGGCACGACACGATGAAGGAAATGAGGACAGAAGACAGTGGAGATGGAAAGGAGCAGGTTCCGAGAACCATGGCAGAGGCAGAGCTCACAGGTTTGGTGCTTTGGGGGAGACAGGGAAAATAGGGAATTGTTGTTTGTATAATACAGGGGAAACCAGTAGTGTAATCTACCGAACGAGAATGGGAAAATGGTCAGGGTAAGATGGTCAGTTTAGCTTTGGACGTGTTGACTTAGTTCCCTAAGAGATACCCAGATAGTTGGATGTCGATGTCAAAGGCTCAAAAGCTGAACCTGCATTAGATTTGTGTGTTTTCTGCACACTAAGGGGTTTGGGATGGGGGAGACCATAGGACTACCTAGGAAGAGTATGAAGATAAGGAATCTCAGAATGGGGCAGGAGGAACAACATCATTTAGGGAGTGTGCAGAGGCGAGGCTGCGTGGCCACGTAGCAATAAGAAATGAATCCTGCAGGGGGCGCCTGGGTGGCTCTGTGGGTTGAGCATCTGACTCTTGATTTTGGCTCAGGTCATGATCCCAGGTTGGTAGGATGGAGCCCCATGACAGGCTCTGCACTGAGCATGGATGTTGCTTAAGATTCTCTGCACCCCCCACCCTCTCCCTGCTCTCTCTCTCTCTCTCTCTCTCTAAAATAATAATAAAAAATAAATGAAACCTTCTGTCTGAATGGTTTAGCACAATGGAAGCATATTTCTTCCTCCTGCAAAATGCGATGCGGATTAGCAGGGCTCTCTCCATCTAGTGACTCAGGGAACTAGCACTCTTGCATCTTGGGACCCCATCCTCTCAATAGTTGGCTTCCAAGGGCCCCGGAGATAGGAATATCCTACATACAAGATCTTAACTTTCTTATTTGGCAGAGATACATATCATTAATTGCAGGCCACCAGCCTAACCACAAAGGAGGCTGGCCAGGATTAATGAGCACGGAAAGAAGAAATGGTGTGATGGCTGAACCTGTAGCATTACGTCTCCCATCAACTCTCAGGTAGGTTTCCAAAATCAGTTATGAATTTTAAGACTCTCCTCAAGCACCATTCACCCTAGTTAAGTGCTGGTGTCACCACTTCAGTTGATGGGGGCTTGAGGTGTGATGGCTACAGTACAGAGAGACAGGAAGCCAGAAAACGAGAAAAAAGGAGCCGGTGGGACTGTCCCAGCTCTAGACGCTGTGCAAATGGAATCCAACAGCGTCTACAGAGGTGTGGGAGATTCTCTAAGGAAGACCCATCTGCCCAGGAGGGCCTGGTAGTGTAAGCTGAAATTAAACTCAGAGCACATGATTCTATCCAATCAATTCTGCCAGGACTGTATAGCCTCAGGGCAAAGGGGGATTGGTCTAGAAAATCAGAGAGGTAGGCATGGAGACAAAGCCAGAGGCTCGTCTGTCCTGGGTAAAGATATTTACTTCAACAAGTACCATGAATGATGCTGAAGATGTCTTGTACTGTAAAACAAGGTCGATCTCACCCACGGGTGGGCCACGGGGGATATATGTCTTGCATTGGGCAGGACTGGCTCAGGTTCTGAGTAGGGCAGAGTCCCAAGGGTAAGGCGAAACTCCAGCTGGGATGTCCTAGGAAAGGTTTCCGGTCTCAACCTCGAGGTGGCAGATTGGGCCAGCACTCAGGTCTGGGTTCTGTCTGGTCTCTGCACCCGATGACCAATGTCACGCTTGCTTGGTGATTTCTTCCTCACCCTCTCTGGATGTTGGTTTCCTTTCTCCTGACTGGGGAGGGAGCAGTGAAGTAGATGACCCATGAGATCTCTTCCCCTTCTAAAACTACCCATCGGTAATTGAGATATTGTAAAACACAGCACACGTTAACATGTGCTATTAGGCACGCTGTTATTTTTATTAATCATAGACGGCTCTTCCCCACACTCTGAGTTAATGGGTGCCGACTGCAGATTTAGAAATTCATTTAGAGGGGCATTCAGAAGGGGGATGCCGTATCAAAACCACATAAAACTTCTCATGAAGTTTAATTGCGATGCACTTCCCGAGAGAGGCAGAGCCGTTATCAAGTAAGAGCAATTCCCTAGCGCATGCCGAGTTTGGAAATAAAACATAACGCTCCTCATAACCACGCTGGTGATATTAGGAAAACCCAATAGCTCGAAGCATTTGAAGGTTAAACATTCCTTCCTGCTCTATTGGAGGAACATCTCATCTGATCTTGGCAGGTTCTGTGTTTCTACAGCACATGAAAGTGTGGGTATGGTGGGGTTCATTGGGTGTCAGAAAGACTTGGTGTCAGGAGTCCACACTTTACCCTTCTGAAGAGGTCTGTATGGGCAGCATAATTAGTGACGAATCAAACACCCTTAATTCTCTTTTCTCAACAACTTCCCCATTATTTCCACCCACCCATCCCGGGCCATTCTCATGCTCTGGAAGACGTTCTCTGTACCACATGCTCTTGCATATTGGGTTAGCCACGGATGTATCAGCAAACTCGCTCAGAAAAAGCTGTGGGTCAGGTTCTAGTGCAGGCTTGTGCACAAGAGCACAGTTCTTGGAAGAAAGACTGAAAGGAGATAAGGGCAGCCAATGACCTAAGGAAGTGCATTGTGGGTCAGAGACACAGCACTTCCTGGCTTCCTTCCCCACCTCTCACTACTCTCAGCCAGCCTCACACCCACCATGTGAGGCCAAGAGGCCTGGGATGAGTTAGGAGGATCCAAGGCAGCTAGAAGTTTAGTGGCTTGCTCTGGCCATTCAGTTAACAAGTAGAAAGTTTGAGGGAGGCTCAGTGGGTTGAGCGGCCTGCTTCAGCTCAGGTCAGGATCTTGCAGTTAGTGGGTTCAAGCCCTGCGTTGGGCTCTGTACTGACAGCTAGCTCAGAGCCTGGAGCCTGCTTCAGATTCTGGGTCTTCCTCTCTCTCTGACCCTTCCTTGCTCACGCTGTCTTCCTCTCTCTCAAAAATAAATAAAACATAAAAAAAAAACTTTAAAAAAACCAAACAAGTAGAGAGTTTGAGCTGAGATTCAGGCTTGTAATTGCTTATGCAACACGTTCCTCTCCACACTTGTCACTATTATCCCCTCCCTGCTCCTGCCCTCTGTGCTGCTGGGCTGCTTCCTGGGTTCCTGCTTCTACTGATAATGTGCAACTGAGTTCATGACTCCTCTGCTTCCCCTTTTCCTGTTGCTCTTCTTACTGATGTCAGGTCACTAGACATTTGCTTTATTTGTTGAAAACTCTAATCGTACATATAGTCACCTTGCTTGTTGTCAGAACAGAGACCTCTCTGAATTTTGGAAGGAGGACCCAGCTTGTTTGAGTCACACAGCTAGAAGTGACCAAACGGGAATTTGATCTGAATCTAAAGACCATTCTTGGGGCACCTGGATGGCTCCGTTGATTAAGTGTCCAACTTTGGGTCACGTCATGATCTCATGGTTTGTGGGTTTGAGCCCCTCGTTGGGCTCTGTTCTGGCAGCTCAGAGCCTGAAGCCTGCTTTGGATTCTGTGTCTCCCTCTCTCTCTTCCCCTCTCCTGCTCATGCTTTCTCTCTCTCTCTCTCTCTCTCTCAAAAATAAAATAAACATTAAAAAAAGACTGTTGTCTTGCCTGTAAGCCATATGTTTTCATGAAGGGACTTTGGACTGGGACTTATAAGACAATGACCCAGGCACCATTTGTCTACAGATGTAGGATTTGCACCAGATTGGGGAAGAGGTGATCAACTAGGTCCTGGGGTGAAAAAAAAACATAGGAAGTACAGATCATATCATGTGGAGCTTGGTAGTGTGAAGGACAGGGCTGGAGGTGAGAGGAAATTCAGACTTAAGAGGTGAGGAGCTTCTGGAGAGCCAAGAGAGAAGTGAATGTGGAGATTCATGGCATCACAGAAACTGGTGGGCCCCCAAATGGTGTTCAGTGAAGAAAGGTAGACTGGAGAGAAGGAAGGAAGGAAGGAGGGAAGGAAGGAAGGAAGGAAGGAGGGAAGGAAGGAAGGAAGGAAGGAAGGAGGGAAGGAAGGAAGGAAGGAAGGAAGGAAGGAAGGAAGGAAGGAAGGAAGGAAATAAGGAAGAAAGAAAGGAAGAAATCTAGGAAGGAAGGAAGGAAGCGAGGAAGGAAAGAGGGAGGGAAGGAAAGAAGGGGAAAGGCAATAGTCTTGTGTCTCTGCTCTCATACTCAAGTGAGAATAGACAATTTCAGGGACATAAGCTTATCACCTACTATAAATCTGATTTCCCAGAAAAGCTATGACAATTGTGGGGTTTTGAGACAAGTGACAAAACCCTATCACAGAAAGGATAGTATGTGCTTGTGGTCATCAAAATGATTTCTTCTCGTTCCTGGTCACCATAGCCCCTCGGGCTCACTGGAGAGGGAGAAGGTAGAAGCAGGGACAGCATCCCAGAATACCTCTCGATAAAGGAGTCAGGGACCACCTCTCTCTGACCTCTGCTTCCTGTGCATCCCTGAGGAAGACACGGACCTGGGACCTCCCTGGGGCTCTGGCACACAGTCTCCAGAGGAGGGAGAGTGGAGCCTTTGGAAACGGAGGGCACTAAGACCCAGAAAGACAGGTGTCACATCTTTCCACAGTTTTCCAAGCTTTCCCACACAGGTTCCTAGGCTCTTCCTCAGAACAGTGCTGGGGCCTCTTCAGGTGAGGGATTATTATATCCATGGTGGAGATATAATCAACTGTGTCACCACTGAGGCTCAAACTGTGAAGCGACTTTTCCACAATCACACTCAGGAGCAGAGCCACGGCTGGGGTTCCCATCTTCTGCTTTATATGATGCTGCCTCTTCAGAAATCACTCCCAGAAAGGCAATCCCAACCCTTCCCTACCCTGAGGCTTTATCTGATGGGACACCCTACGTGTAAATGGGCCATTTTGATCGTTCTTTTTGGACTGTTCGCTTCCTTATGAACTATCCCTTCAGGTGCCTGATTGTGCAAATTCTCGGAAAAATTTAATTTGCCTGGTATATTTAGAATTTTCAATGAATACTTTGTCTCCAAACTTCATTGGGAACGAATGCTTTTCTTGCAGGTAATGCAAAACAAAGCCTGAGTTTAAAAATAAACAGAGTAGTAAGATGACAATTATATTGACAAGAATACCATAAACAAACCAGGCTCCCGATCAGATGCCTTTCCCACGGCGGGCCTACCTTTCACATGTCGGTGCTGTACTTTGTCTCCCTACTTAATTAAAACTGAGTACCTAACAAGGGCCACATTGTAAAAGGGATTTGTACCAGAACTTGGCTTTACATGTAGCCATCGAAACAGCCATGTTTCAAGTTGCATTTTCTGCCAGCTTTGCTGTATTGTGTATTTCTATTTGCAGGTTTTTTTCCCCCTTTCTGTTTTGTTTGGGAACAAATACTTAACTTTGGCCCACCTCTTGAAATATCCTTCTCACCACAAATTCAACATGTGGGTAGATTTTTGTATGGTGCCTATTCTAGGTGATCCACTGTTTCTACCCTGATTGCTCTTAGATTTTTCAAATGTCACCCCAGTCTGCCAAGGTCCCCCCTTGCCTGCTAAATTCATCCAGATGCATCCAGTGATTTTCATCCTGGCTTTCTAGGCCTTTCTTTTTTATGTTTATTTGTTTTTGAGAAAGAGAGAGAGACAGAGAGTTGGGGAGCAACAGAGAGAGAAGGAGACGCAGAATCCAAAGCAGGTTACAGGCTCTGAGCTGTCAAGCCGACGTGAGGCTTGAATCCACGAACTGTTGAGATCATGACCTGAGTCAAAATTGGAACACTTAACCACTGAGCCACCCACATGTCCCAAGGTCTTTCTTGACAAGTCCCCAGCCTGTACATTCCAAAATCATGTCACATGCAGACTACTTGATGTTTATTCATTCACCTACCAAGTAGCTATTACATTCTAGATGTTGTTCTACGTACTCCTATCATGTGCCAAGTGCTGAGAGAGACACAGTCCTTCTTTTTAAGATGTTCACAACATCCTGGGTAAACGACACAGGAAAGGAGACTGTGTAGCTAACAGAACTCAACAGTGGTTATGTGGAGGTACAGAATGCTAGGTTCATTTGTAAAAAAAGATGGGTTCCATTGAGGCTGGTTTCAGGAAGGGGTGGCATCTGGATGTGACTTGAAAGAAGAGTCTCTGCCGTTTTTCAAAGACAGAGGTAGGGGAGTGTCACCCCAATGAGGGCACAGCAGGCGTCCAGAGCATATGGACAGTTTTCCTAGAAATGACCAGTGTCCAGCACGTTTGGGACACCTAGGGTAGTTGGGGAGATAAATTGATGAATCAGATGTGAAGGGAATTCTCGGGACAGTGTGCGGAGGGCCATGAATACCACATCAGGGGTACGGAATAGAATTCTATTGGGACATTTCAGAGTGTCCAACACCAGTCAGCTTGGACACCTCATTGTTTTTCCAAACACCCCTGGTCTTGCTGACTCCTGGGCTTTCCTCATGCTCATCTCTTCTGCCTGGAACAATACTCTTGTGTTTCCGCTCATGAATTTCCATCCATCCCTGTCTCTTGGACTCTAGCCTAGAGTTCACCTTAAGTGCTTGTGTGTCCACACACACACATTTGTGCCTGTGTGTGTGTGCCTGTGTGTGTATAGTGTTTTACTCTGTATCTGCTTCTGATCTTTCAGTGATGGCTCAACATTTCTCATCTGCTAATGGCACTCTTTCTTATTTTTGTGGGTTCATCCTGTTTGCTTGTCTTGTTTGAAATACATTCCCTGGCATTTGTGAGATTTTCTTTGTAAGCAGTTCCGTCTGCCATCTTGAACCCATTACATGAGTTCTTTAAGGAGCCTTGAATCACCATTCCACTTTTCTTTCCTGCACCACAATTTTGAAAAACAGAACAAAAGTCTTCTCATACATGAGTAACAAAATATTTCTTTTAACTTCAGTGCCACGAGGTGACATTTCACAAAATTACATACAGATGAATTCAACTGTCCATTGACTGTCCTGTGCTCCACCCCCACCAGGAAACTCCACATTAATACACAGAGCAGAAAACTGCTCTTCCTCTCTGCTGTTGAGGGCCACCTGCCTTATTTTGTTACTGTTGGCACACAGAGCCCTGTAGGTGGGACTGGCTCACCCTTATTGAATGAATAATGGCACACACCCATCATCGAATCCCTCATGTAAGTTGGCTTTGGTGACAGGGAGATTCTTTCACTTATCTTTGTCCCCTGCAATTGAATGATAGGACATTCATTCGATTCTTAGCATTTACCCTGCGATGGATTTAAAGGTGCTGGTGATGTTGCTACTGCAGATATTTCAGGACCACCAAATGCACGCTCTGAGCACGGAGGCACAGCTCCCAGGAGTGGAATCCCTGGGAGGCCAGCCCATTTCTCATGAAGTCAGCTCTGTTAAATACAAAAATAAAAACACTCTCTGAATCAAGTGTTGCAGTGTTTGCATTGGGAAACTGTTAGGATGAGAGGCTATTTTTGTTTCTTTTATTTTTTTAATGTAATATTAATAATGGCTGCTTATTTACTATTTACTATATGCCACACACTAGGATAGATGCTTTGCAGGGTGATTATATTTAGCATTCACAAAAAGTTTATAGGTAGACACTGCTATTATTCCCATTTTATTGATGAGGAAACTGAGGTGTGGAGTGAAATGGCTGCCCAAGGTCACCCAGCAAGTAAGGGTAGATAGAACATCAGCCTTAGGTACTGTGACATTGGCGTTTGAGCTCTTAATGTCCTCACCATCTGCTCAAAGTGTCATCCAGGGCCCAGAGCCAGAGTTCCTTAGATTATAGACGTCAGGACCTCATTCCAGACTGCTGGGGAGCTGAAGCATAGGCATCTACATTTTTAGTATTAGAGGGCTAGATGTTTCTTATATATACCAAAGATTCGCAGTCATGACCTTCCTTCTGTAGAGCCAGGGAGAGGGAACCCGCGGACCTGCATGCACTTGAAGGCAGAGAGCAGCTGCTCTGGGTGGGGGTGGGGGGACTTCACATCTCTTGAAGACAAGAGTGGGATGGGTTGGGCTCAAGATAAGAGCTTCTCTGCCAAGAGTAAGGACTTCCCAGATTCCTTCCTCATAAATCTGATGACATTTCAGGTCTAGGTGGCAGAGTTTGGTCACCACAATCTCCTGGATTGTCCTCTCTTTAAGCCACATGTGCACTGGGAGCAACTTCCCAAATAAGAATCGATGGTGCAGAACTGTCCGCAAGGCCCCTGGCCTTCTTGTCGTTTTTTTCTCCTCCTCCTCCTCCTTTCTTCTTCTTCTTCTTCTTCTTCTTCTTCTTCTTCTTCTTCTTCTTCTTCTTCTTTGTAATGTTTATTTATTACTGAGAGACAGAGTATGAGCATGGGTGGGGCAGAAGGAGGGGGAGACACAGAATCCAAAGCAGGCTCCAGGCTCTGAGCTGTCAGCAGAGAGCCCGATCCAGGGCTTGAACTCACAAACTGTAAGGTCAAGACTCAGGCCGAAGTTGGACACCTAACCGATGGAACCCTCCAGGTGCCCCCCTTCTCATCTTCTAAAATGGCTCCTCCGACTTCTCACACCCGGGGCACCTGGTGCATACTCCCCCTCTGGAAGGACATCCTTGGGGACCACTCTTGTCCCTGACAGGGAGATGCCAGGCATTGCAGTGCTCATTGCAGGGCTCATTGCAGGGCTCTGAGAGGCTGCCTGAGTTGTGATGTGCTCACTCCATTCAGGATGGCAGCTGAGGGCCTTTGTCTCTGTAAATAGATGGTGAGCCAAGAAGGCAAATCCCCTCTGGGTTTCTCCGTCACTGAATTTTTCCTTTCCCCCTATCAATCCCCCTATCAATCAAGATTCTTTAGAAGATTTTTACTCCTTATAGTGGCTCTTTTTCTGACCTTCGCCTAGCAGGATTCATCAAGCTCTTAAGGGCGCTTAGAAACGTCTTTCTCCCCCCACAACTTGAAGCCACAAGATAAGCATCAAGATCTGTTGTCTTTGGAAAATCCATTCAGTACAGGAGACATTTAGAGAATACTGTGCATGCTCTGAATGAGACACAGATCTTGTCATGTAGCAATCATGCTCTAGCTGGAAATGGGCAATAACTCTAAAACCAAAAGCTAGACTTGAAGAAAATGCTAATTCCTATGTGAAAATATATGGGGCATTTATTTTATTAAAGAGGGGTACTTAGTGAATTATACATCTTAATGACTTGAACTCCTTGCAACATTTTTTCAGCTCAAATTTAATGTTCTTTGTGCCTTATCACCACCACTTTTCCTTTGCACACATTTTCCAGAAACATAGGATGCTTCTTTTAGGGTATAAGTTAACAAAATGATGAAAGTACACCAGACTCTGAGCTATGTGAAGGGAGTGATTGTGCCTTGTTCTTTGTCCTATGGTCTGCCTGAAGTTGGGGTTTTCTAAATACTGGACAAGTGACTGAATAAGAGAACAAGGATGCACTGCTTCCTATGATTATAAATGCTGTTTAGTATCTGCAATGGATTCCCTCAGTTTCAAAATCTTATCAGATACTTTAGCTTTTGTGATTCTGTGAATGCTCTGGGAACAAGCAAGATATTATTTTTTATCATTCGAGTTCAGTGGACAGAGAGTTTGATATTTACTAAGACTTTAACCCCAGCACATCCATGTGGAAGTGGACAGGCTACAACTTGACCCTTGGTCTGCCTGGCTTTTGATCTTAAACAGACTCCCCTGTGTCACCCCAGGGCATTGGGGATGAATATCATTGTCACTATAACTGAGGGTTGTTTTGTGGGTTATTAATTTTTTCCTGAGTTGTAATTCAGAGATTATTAGTCTTTTTACCATTTGTGATAATCAGCATATCATAAAACCAAAAGAATGTTCTGTCAAAAGGAATTCATGTGATTCTAGGGTTTGAAGCATTTACATTTGGTGGATGATGCTCTGTCTTCATTTCAGAGCCTGTGGATACAGTCAATCATCTAACACTCTCCTCCCTTGACTTCCTGATTTTCACTCGCTTCTGTCCCCCTCTCTATTACCCTGGCTTCTGTCCTTCTGGCTTCTTCTGAGCTTTCTTTTACCTACTATTTAAAAAGTGCTGTTGCTCAGGTCTCCGTCCTAAGCTTTTTCTATTTGTATACTGTCTGCCTGTTTTATTTTACCCCTTATGCCTCACTTATACCTAAATGTTCATGAATTCCCAATTTTTATCTCTGACCTGTATCTCTAACCTAAACTTTAGACTCGTGCGCCCAAATGCTTCATTGGAATCTCCTAGACCGGTTTTTCCATTCAATAAACACTTGCTCATCATGTATTGTGCATTAGATATTCTCCTAGGCATTGAAAATACAGCAAGGAAAAGATTTCAGGTAAGTTATTCATCCATAGCTTATCAAAGTGGAACTTCCTCATCTATAAAACCTATTCTTTGTTTGCCTTAATGTAATAAATGCACTGTCAACCATCCAACTGTCCCAGACAAAGACCTATGAGTTGTTGCCTTTCTTTGATTTCTCCCATTTCTCAAATTCAGTCCATCAGCAAGTTCTGTCAACTCTGATCCTAAAATGTCTTTCAATTTTCATCCACTTTTTTTGCATTTCCTTTGCAAGCACAGCTAGTCCAGAAGGACCACTATCTTCTCCTGGCCAGATGACCATAGTAGACTCTTGACTTTCTCTCATAGACCTTTCAGTCCACTCTCCTCACAGAGTGAGAAAGACCTTGAGAAATCATCAGACCACTTCAGTCCCTGATAATCACCACTGATGCCTTTCCATTGAGCTTGGGCTAAAAATTCTTTACTGACCTACCCATACATTCCCTGTGCAAAGTGACCTCTGGATACTTCTGCAAACTCACCCGATGTCATCCCTTCCTTGTCTATTACCTTGCAGCTACATGAATGTGTGTGCTGGTCTCTGAATATGTTTCAGCTCTTTCATACCTGGAGGTCTTCCTATGTGCCATTCCCCCTGCCTGGAATATTTTTCCTTCTTCTGTTTGTTGCCTGGCCCTTTCTCAACCTTCTAAGCAAAGCTTAATTCTCTGTTCAGAGATACCCTCTTTGAACTCTTTGTTTTTCTCTTCCACAGTACTTCATTCTTTAAAGAACTTACCACAATTTGTGATTGTTTTATTGATTTTTTGTTCATCATATTTTTCTCCATTTCTTTCCCCTGCTAGGCTATAAGTGCACTGAAGGTAGACACCAAGTTATCTTGTTCAGCAGTCTTATTTCCAGTGATGATTCCAATGTCTGGTATGAAGCAGGTCCACCGTAAATATTCATTGATTGAGTGAACAATTGTTTAGTCATCTGAAGGACAGACAAAAGATACTTATGCTCAGATTTAATCAAATGGTTTTAAGCATGTTATTAATTTTTTGAATAAAAACATGAACAATAGCCTACTTAGTGGTAATGTTAACACTAACAAGATCATTCAAGTGAAACATAGAAGAATCTTCATCTAAGTACACAGTCAATAAAATATTAATGTTGCCTTTCTTCTAGACCACAGGGTCACACGAAGAGATGTTTAAGGAGCGGTGCTATATAGTTTCTGGATTTGCATCTAATGGCATTTATCATTGGCTCATGCAAGTTTGAATAAATCTTAGCCACAGATCATTTTGGAGTCCCTCCTCTGTGTCAGACTCCACAGGGACAGGTGATTCTTGGAGAAGCGTCTGCCTGTGGAGAGAGACAATTTCAAACTCAAATCAAGGATGATGATAAGAATGTGGGAGCAGTTCCTAAAGATACAGAAAAACATATTCTTGCATTGTATGGGAGAAAGAAGTCAAATTTTTCCTCTCATATAAGAAAATGCTTCATGGTGGTGGTGGCATTTTGTTGAGCTGTTTGGGTGAAAATAGTAGTAGAATTACAAAAAGGAAGAAAGTGGTAAAAAGGAAAAAACACATGACCTTGGCATTCCATCCTGCAGGTGATGAGAAGCACATTCCATATGTTATTTGACTCAACAGTCCTCTAGACCGTGGGATGGACATTACTAGTGCTTTGTTATTGTAGTCGTCTGTTTGCTTGTTGTTTACAGGGAATTAAGAAAGAGAGAATAAGCGTTTTTAATTTCCCAAGGGCAGCTGGCTAATGGCAGCAAGAGATCTTGAACCACAAGTGATGAATCTGGACTTTTTTGCTCAGCTCTGTGCATGGCTGCCCCGTGTATAGTGAATTAAATGAATGGCCCTAGAGTCTTCCTCTTCAGCCTTTTACCAGCTTCCTTCCCACCAGATTGAGAAGTACCCTGCAATGACCCATTTCCTGGAGGAGGGCTAGTCCTGACTCATCAAAAGATCTTTCAGACCCGAAGGGGGAAAGATTTTAGCTTTTGAAACAGTCTCAGAACAGGGAAGATGTCCAGGATTCCTGCCTCCTGGGCCCACAGGTGCTGTAGAATGGCACTTGAACCCGCTGTGGCACCTGGACCTTTCACAAAGCCATGAGGTTCTGTCCGCCTTCCCTTCCAGAGCACTGCGTATCTCATGAGAACCCTTTGCCTGGAATGGAATCATTCAAGGTGGTCAAGACTTAGGTCTCCTAATTAGCTAATAAACAAGTGTCAGCAAGATGACTGCAGTTTAAAACAGTGCCCAGGAGTGGGTGGGGGGGGGAGGGAATGGGGCCTCAGGGAAGACATGTGAATGCAAGAATGCCCCCTAAGGCTACTCATTAAGAAACTCAGGATCGAAGGAGCCCATTGCTTGGATCTTGAGCTAGTGCTTCTTGTTGCTACAAAAGTCCTGGTTCCAGTAGGAGCTGACAACAGGGGAAGATGACAGAACAGAAAGGAATGCTTTTGGGGAGTGCTGCCTGGCTGGCTCAGTGGGCAGAGTGTGAGACCCTTGATCTTACGGTCATGAGTTCAAGCCCTATATTAGGCATGGAGCCTACTTTATTTATTTATTTATTGGAGCCTTCTTTAAAAAATGTTTCTAGGGAGCAGAGATCTGTATTTCACATCACACTGTCCAACTGGAAGGGCCTCAAGAGCTCTTCTTTCAATATGCAAACTCTGTCCTGGGTATCACTTTAATCCTACTCTAACCAGCCAAGGTACTTCTCACACACACATGCATGCACCTACTTCTCACTATGTTTCTGGGTGTCGAGAGCAAGGACAAGAGAAACGAAGGGCATATAGGGTGCGCAGATACAAATATAACTAACCTATTACCTAATTGATCAATTCCAGAAGGATCATAGGGTGCAGGCCAGATGGGGGAGCTTGAGAGGCTGAGAAGAAACCTTGAATTTCTATGCATCACAAAAGCTCAGGCACTTGGAGACCTGCCCTGTCTGTTGAGGGAGACTGGGGCCCCTGGGGCTGAGAACCTGCCAGCATACAGAGCCATCAGGTAGAGTCTGAGAAGGTCATCCCTCGAGGGATGGCCAAGATTTGACTTCACATCATTGCCTCTTCTGTGAGCGTGACTGCCTCCTCTTTACCTTGCCATTGACCCTTTGTTAATCTTGACCTGTGGTTCAAGCTCTGTGCTAGTGGCTCTCTAAGGAATGAAACTGCACATCGATGCTGAGCGAGGGATCCAGGGATGCAGAGGGCAGCTGAGTGATGAAGAAGCAACAGAGTTAGTGATGAAGAACAAGAGAGGCCACACGGATGTAGGCGCCCAGCGCTCTTGACTCAGAACAATGTAGCGGTGTTGGAGATGATGTGAGTGTGCCAGAGCTCGCGGCGGGGCCCAAGGTGAGGATGCGGGCTGAAGCAGGGGCCAGGAGATCATGCAGCCTGATTGCACAAACCTGGCCCTGAGAACTCTACCTGCACCACGCCTCGCAGGCCAGCCCAGCAGGGCCTCAGATTCCAGAAGGCGTGGGGCTGAGACATGAGCACATGCTCCCAGCACATTCCCAAGGGCAGCAGGAGGCCTCCTTCCTGGTCCCCCCAGCCCAGCAGCCCCACCACGGTCTCCCACCTCGTCCATCTGACCCATTCCAGTTGGATCTGTGGTCACCTCTAGGTCCAGGCCACCAACACAACAGGAGGTGAAAACATGCCGAGGCCTTCATGTTAATGGCAAAGTGGAAAGACATATCCAGCAAGAGGTGTGGATGGATGGTTTCCATGAATTTAGGGAAATCAGCAAATCTCACAAAAAGCTGATGCATGTGTCCATTCATTCGTTCATAGCAACTCATTCACTCATTCGGCCCCCCACCGGCCCGCCCTCTCTGCAAACCTCAGCGGTGAGCATTTCAGTCCCACATCTCCAGGACCTGTTTCTCTAGGGCTCTTTCCTCCTTCACCCCAAACCTCCCTCTCTCCCTCTCCTCCTCTCTTTTCCTTCCCGATGGCAGTTTTTTATTTCAGAAGAAAACTTATGAAAATTGTTGAAACACGCACTACAAAGGGAAACCTTATTTTTTTTTAACATTTGGCAGAGAGCTCCCCCCACCCCCCAAAAAAAGGCAGCCATGTCAAAGACACTGCCTCCCCCCTTTGACATTCATGCAGTGCTCAGAGTCAGCTGGGGTCTCGGCTCTGACAAATTTGCATCTCTTTGAATGTGACGCTTGAAAAAAGCCGGAGCCGCTAGATTAAATTTTTTTTTTTTTCCGTCGAGAAAATGAGAAAAGCCTCTATCTCTCTGCAGAGTCTACTGGGAAGATCTTTATTCTGATTCTTGTTAGAATTGTTTATCACCCTGACAGGCCAGACTCGGACGAGATAAAGGCTCCGCTCCATCACGGGGCCTGACAGTGGTAGGACATGCAGAAAAATGAAAGGAGCAGGAGAAAATATTATTAATAGATGCCGACTTGCTTTGCCTGCACGGCACGTCAGGGAAGGGAGAGGGGAGCCATAGCTTGATTGCAGGCCTATGAAGTTCTGTCCAAAAAAGAAGCTATTTTTCATTAAGTGATAGAAGGGCCTTTTTCATGTTCTTTCCTGAGGAGCTGATAACTTATGCAGTTTATTCTAACCCTGCTGATTTCTGTCAGGGGAAGAAAACCCCTGAAAGATGGCTCTGACTTGTCCTTTTCAGGAAAGGAGGCCGATTTGACAGACAGGCGAGTAAAGTCGGGAGGCCTGGCCTGGACGGGCTCACGGTCCTGGCTGCCGGCTGGGCGTGGGTGCTCGATGTCCTGAGCCCAGGAATGGGGGGGAAGGGGAAGGACGATCTGAATTCAAGGTCCCTGTGGCCTCAAAGGGGGCTCTCTGCATGGAAATGCAGAATTGCCACGTGGGGGTCTGTGAGGACAACTCTCTCCTATGCATGGATATCCTTCCGGGCACATGGCTGGTGGCTGTTGTGCTAGGCCGCTCACGCCGCCATAATGGAGTCCTGAAGGCTGGGGGTTTTTGAGCAACAGATGTTTGTTTTCTTGTGGCTCTGGAGGTTGGAAGTTCAAGATCAAGGTGTGCGCAGGTTGGTTTCTCCTGAGGCCTCTTTCTCTGGCTTACAGGTGTTTTCCTTGCCTATGTTCAACTCGGTGCCTGTTCCTCTTTTTATAACAGGTGCTTCGGGACAAGTCCCACCCTTATGACCTCATGTGACCTTAACAATCTCCTTAAAGATCCTGTCTCCAAAGACTGTCACATTTTGAGATGCTGAGGGTGAGGTCTTAGACGTGCAGGTTTGGAGGGGGGGATACAACTGCATCTGAACAGTTGAGTTTATACAGTGAACTCTTTCATCGGTGCGTTGTGGATTCATGTGGCAGGATCTGAGCAGGAGTTAATGCCCATTTAGTCCCGTTTTTTCTTTGGGAAAGGAGGTTCTAGAGGTCTCTCTGGCAGACAGGCCCTTGGCATCAAGGAGAAAGCCCTTATGAAGGCAGATGGCCTCTGACAGCACGTGCTTCCTGCTAGTACATCGGTGGAGGGAGGAGCAGGCACGGACAGGGCTTTGGCGGGAGGGCACTGCTGGAGTGCCCAGCGCCTGGACTGAGGAGCCCCAGGGTGAGTCACATGATGCTCTGTGCCTCAGTTTTCCCTCCTGTAGAAGTGACGGCATTTTAGCTGCTGTCCAAACCGGATGGGTATTGAACGAGATGGGGCACAGGTAGCGGCTCCTCACTTACAACGGAGGGTCAGTGGGATATTTGGGTTGATGCCTGTTTCCCGGAGGCGGGCCATGGTGGTGTGTTCCAGTCTGTGGGCATGCTCCCATGGGCGTCCTGTGAGCCCCAGTGTGTGGCCTTTCTCCAGACACGCACTAACCCAGAGTCTAGAAAGGGTCTGCCTCCGGCAGTCTGTGACAGGAGGTGAATCCCTTTTGTAAGCGAGCTCTGACCCTGAATCCTTTCTGTTCTCCACCAGTCAGAAGCCCGCCCGGGGGGGAGGGGAGTCTGAGGACTCCGCGGGCACTTCCCCCCAACATCAGGAAACCACTGGAATTCATTCAGTTTTACAGTTTTTGTAGTGGGGGCTGGGGAAACAATCTTGGGTAACCTACAGGCAAGTGATAGGATAAGGGCATTTCTGCCTCCGTGGGGTCTTTGGAGCATTTGGAGAAGACACCTGGGCTTTGTCTCTGCCACTGTTACCTTATACCATGACTTAACCCTTTTCAGCTTCAGTGTTCTTGTGCTTTAAGTGGAGATGATAATAGTAGACAGAGTTGTATTTAATAAAGTATCTTTAGGGCACCTCAGTGGCTCAGTCAGTTAAGTGTCCAACTCTTGATTTTGGCCCAGGTCATGATCTCATGGTTTTTGAGTTCGAGTCCCTTATTGGGCTCTCCACTGACAGTCTGGAGCATGCTTGGGATTCACTGTCTCCCTCTCTCTCTGTCCCTCTCCCACCTCTCAAAAATAAATAAATATAACTTAAAAAAATAAACTATCTTCGTTGATTCATATAACCCTTAAAGTATCATAAGCACTCAGTTTACAATTGTCATGATGCTACTGTTGCTATTGACGATGATGGTGATGATGATGATAGTGATGATGATGATGGTGGTGATGATGATGGTGGTGATGATGATGGTGATAATGATGATAGTGATGATGATGATGGTGATGATGATGATGGTTATTTGCTTGAACATCAACAAGCACACAACACTTAACATGTGCTAGGCATTGTCCCTTATTTTTTCATGCTTACATTGGCCTAGTGCCTATAAAAACTCTAAGGACTAGGTTGATTGGAGAGCTAGGGAGAGTCTTTTACTCTACAGTGTGAATTTCAGAAAATTACTGCTGAGTGGCTTGAGAAAGGGGGTAGGATCCCAGAAGCATGTGTTTACTCTAACATCCAGATACGAAATATAACTCAGGGAGTGGTTGGAAGTCTTGGATTATTGGGGGAAAACCACAATTGAATCATAGAGACGGCAGAAATCATTGGAGCTCTCAAAAAAGAACTGAAGGGTTCTGTGTGTGAAGGACCACAGCAGTGGCATGGATAGACTACATGGTCACAATAAGGGCTAATCCCAGACAGACATCTCTTGCTTATCCTCCAAGGAACAGGTTAAAAGGCACTCCCTCAATAAAGGCTCCCTTAACTCTTCCAGCCTAGGAGACCACCTACCTTCCACAGAAACTAGGCATTTGCAATGCATTTGCAGGTGTCATAACACAATGTGATCATATATTGATTTGTGTGTCTCTTCTCCTTGACTTTCCCACTGTACTGAAGAGACTCTGCAGCACCCAGGGCTCTTTCTGACACCAAGATGGTGTTCGGTGAATGTTTGTGAATAGAACCATGGAAAATAAATAGTCTATGAATCCTAAATACACTGAATATGAATCCTAAATCTATAGGGAGAAGAGAAGCATGGTATGAGAAGCAGTAGATGTTTAATTCTGAGAAGGGAATTTTGGAAATAACAACAATAATATTAATATCTCCAAGTTATGTTTCATTTAATTTAACATAAACATCGCCCATGCCAGGCACCAGGGCAGGGGGAGGGGTGGCATACAAGGATATATGGCACCAGAGTTCAGCCATGAAGGAGCTTCCTTCTCGAGACAAAGCAGCCTCTAGCGTTGCTCTGTTGTCTCTGAGCAGCCCAAGATGGGGTAAGGCTTAGAACAAGAAGGATGAGAGACTCAGAACTGAGCCCTTGGGTCACAGCAGTGGAAGTTTAAAGAATGAGTGTGGTGGATCTAGGCCATCAAGGGGACAAGAACATTCCAAGAAGAAAAACTGTGTGAGTGAAGATGAGCTGAGAGAAATCATCATGGCGCCAGAGTGAGCTTTGGGCTCAGTGTTAGACACATATATCCCAGTCATGGCCCCATCTTCAGTGTGGCCCGGCTTGGTGTTAGACACACATATCACAATCTTTGTCCCTTCTTTAGTGTGGCTCAGTTGACCCATCCAGTTTTGTATTCTAATCTCATAAATGGGGGTGACTGAGTAGATAAGTGAAGGACTTTTCCCAGCCAGGTGAGTTGTGTGAACCATGGGCTGCCTCTCCTTGATAGATTGAACATGAGGTCTACTCAGAACTGATTAATTTCCTTCAGATACAGTGTGACATGTGAAAATGCTTTGGAGCTGGTGTAGGGACTGTTTCCCTTTACTTTGAACCAGTTCTGTTTAGTTCACCCAGCATAAATATGGTGTTTGCTAGAAGCCAGGCGTTGGGTAACGTGTACGAATTTGAGGGTGAAAAGAGCTGTTACTCATAAGCATTTTAAATAGTGGATTTAGTTAATGAAGGACTGTAGTAGGCACGCAGGAATGTGGGTTGTTCTAGTTCCACATCATATCAAAACACTTAAAAATACAGCCGAGTGAGCAGATTTCATTTCTCTCTCAAAAACCCTACAGTGTAGTTAGAGAAACAGCAATATTTATTTCTTCTTCTTTTTATTCATTTTTTAAATGTATATTTATCCTTTCTGAGCCTCAGTTTCTGCAGCTCTAAATTGGGACCAATACTGGTTTCCATCCTCACAGG
Source organism: Mungos mungo (assembly GCA_004023785.1). NCBI lineage: Eukaryota > Metazoa > Chordata > Mammalia > Carnivora > Herpestidae > Mungos > Mungos mungo. The sequence continues at coordinate 49,676 of PISW01004679.1, forward strand.
ATTGCTCTGGATACCAATGGATATGCCTAAGGGTAAAGCATGTATGTGTGTGTGTGTGTGTGTGTGTGTGTGTGTGTGTGTGTGTGTATTCTCACTGCCCAGAACAGTATCTGGCATGAAGAAGAGAAGAAGATATTATATAATTGTTTGGTAAATAAATAAATAAAATTTTATGGCTGTTATTGTAATAATTGTTGTCTACTGTTGACTAAGCATTGTCCTGGGTCCTGAGTCAAATTTTACATTGCAGTTTGATAAGTATTATGATACAGATAAACATACGATACTCTATGGACTAGAAGAACACCTAAATTTGCCTGAAGAGGAAGTCAAAGGATGGCTTCAGGGGATAAAATGAATAGCAATAGCCAAGATATTGGGGTGGGGAAGGCTGAGAAGAGGTGAGTGCATTCCAGGCAGAAACACCAACATGGATAAAGGCACCATGGTGTAACACAGAAAAGTATGTTTGGGAAACATAAGTGCCGCTGGATTTTAGATGCAGGAACATGGGAAGAGGCTGTGGGCACCAGTAGAGAGGGTGGCACACACCATTTACTGCAGGCCATGTTGAGAATTGTCCTAACCCTGAACAGATGAGGAACCAAGGCAAGGTTTTGGGAAAAATAACATGGATAGACTTACATCTTAGCACCTGAGTCTTCCTTGCATCTTCTGTTCACATCCTAGTTTGCTTTTGCACACAATATCATTCCTCCACTAAACCGAGGCTGGGGCTGTGTCACTGAGGGTGCCTGAATCTCCCGTGACCAAGACATGGGCTGTAATTTGAGCTGAACCAGTCAGGCATGGGGTTCATGGATTTTGTGTCTTAAGTGGATTAATGCAATCAAGAATAAAATAGTTGGTGTGGGTCCATGTTGGGGTATTTGGATAGTCTCTTAGTTCCTACCTCCCAGTTCCTGAGGAGGTGCCTTCCTACTGTAGCTACAGCCCCTCAGGATCTTGAAGTCTCACTGGCAATGTGGCTGCAATCTACTGTGAACCACAGGTCTCCCCCTGCCTTTCGATTTTGTGCAAATCCCTCCCATTGGCAGAACAGAGTTGGAAGTAGGTGACCAAAGAGACTAGGTTTCCAGCCCCTGCAATAGAGGAGAATACAGAATAAGAGCGTGGCTGGGACAACAGATAGATCCACGCTCTCTTCTCCACAGAGGCACAACACTGTTAATCACAAACAATCTGGGTGAAAGCCAAGGAGGTGCAGAACTAGGTGGTCGAAATTGGTCAGACCCTTGCCACTGGAATGTAGATTCTCTTGACACAAAGCTTCTTTTCAGCCTACTCATCCTTCTAACCTGACCCCAGGCTCCTAAAATAAGTGCCCAATCAATATTTGTTGACTGACTGATGGGTCCCTTTCATTTAATGATGGCTAGAACTGGAAGTTAGAAGACCTTCCTGATGTACAAATATTTTTCATGGGTGCCTATGACGTTCAATGAGGAGCCCTAACCTTCATTGGTGTGTTCTGGTGTGAATTGCGTGAACATTAGTTAGGACAGGTAAACTCCTGAAACAAATTGACCCCAAACTATCATGGCTCAAATGTAATAACCTCCAAAGGCAGACAGGTCTGGTTAGCAGGCAGCTTTCCTTCAGGATATGGCTCAGGAACTTATGGCTTCTCCAGTTTCAGCATCTTCTGCCAGGAGGGGAAGAGAGTGTTAGACTCACTGTTTCTTAGAAACTCTGCAGAAGTGAGCGACGCCCACCACTTTGGCTTAGTCCACTGGCAAAAACTATTGCCAAGTTCTATTGTCAAGTCAACTATTGTCACAAACTATTAGTGCATCTTACTGTAAAGAGACTTGAAAATGTGGAAGGTCTACATGCAGAGGAAGAAAAGGAAACTGACTTCCAGTGACCAGTTGTCTCTCCACTGTACATGGGTGCATGCACCCACACATTGAATTAAAATGGCAGAAATGACAAGCACAATTTAAAAATCATTTTTATGGCAAGGGAATCAAGAGCAAAAATGAACTATTGGGACCTCATCAAGATAAAAATCTTCTGCACTGCAAAAGAAACAATCAATAAAACTAGTAGGCAACTGACAGAATGGGAAAAGATAGTTGCAAATGACATATCAGATAAAGGGCTAGTATCCAATATCTACAAGGAACTCACCAAACTCTGTACCCAAAAAACAAATAATCCAGTGAAGAAATGGGCAGAAGACATGAATAGACACTTCTTTAAAGAGGACATCCAGATGGCCAACAGACACATGAAACAACACTCAGCGTCACTCATCATCAGGGAAATATTAATCAAAACCACACTGTGATACCACCTTATGCCAGTCAGAGTGGCTAAAATGAATAATCAGGAGACTATAGATGCTGGCGAGGGTGTGGAGAGACGAGCGCCCTCCTGACTGCTGGTGGGAATGTAAACTGGTGCAGCTGCTCTGGAAAACAATGTGGAGGTTCCTCCAAAAATTAACAATAGAACTCCCCGATGACCCAGCAATAGCACTGCTGGGAATCTACCCAAGGGATAGGGAAGTGCTGATGCATAGGAGCACATGTACCCCAATATTCATAGCAGCACTTTACAATAGTCAAATCATGGAAAGAGCTTATATGTCCATCGCCTGATGAATGGATCAAGAAGATGTGGTTTATCTATACAATGGAATACTACATGGCAATGAGAAAGAATGAAATCTGATCATTTATAGCAACATGGATGGAACTCGAGGGTGTCATGCTAAGTGAAATAAGTCAGGCAGAGGAGGACAGATACCACTTGTTTTCACTCATAAGTGGAACAGGAGAAACTTAACAGAGGATCATGGGGGAGGGGGATAAAATAGTTGGAGAGAGGGAGGGAGGTCAACCATGAGAGACTCTTGAATACTGAGAACAAACTGAGGGCTGAAGGGAGAAGGGAAAAGGGGAAGGGGGTGATGGGTATGGAAGAGGGCACTTGTGGGGATGAGCACTGGGTGTTATATGGAAACTGACTTGATAAACTATAAAAGAAAAAAAGTAAAAATCACTTTTATAATAATTATTTAATTTGATGGAGTTTTACAAGTTATCCTTGTAGTTGCTTTTGGTGTTCTTTTTCTTCTTGGTAAGGGAAGGAAAATGTTATTTTTGAGGATTTATTGTGAATTTTGCTTGGTATTTCAGGGACAATCATTCATGGCTCCTTGCTGTAACTCTGTGAGCTAGGTTCTAGCCTTTGTCCTTCGCAGGTAAAAGTACTGAGGCCCACAGAGGTTCTTTAACATCTACAAGTTCTCAGAGCTGTTAATTATAAAGGAGACTCAAATCTGAGTTTGCCTGACGCCCAGGTTGAGTCCTGTTATCTGAGCCCCTTGCCTAGTGATGCAAGTTGGGAGTGTCTCTGCCATCCAGAGGCCATGAACTACCCTGAAGAACCAGGGCATTGGGGGACATCTCTATTCGTGGATCCCACAGGTTTTCACGGTCATTACACAAGACGGTCTTCGTTTCCACAAAGCAATGTACTCATTGCCAGTTTTCTAAAACCAAAATGTGGTTTTCTTAGATTATCTTTAAAATAATACTTCTGATAGGGACATGAGCAAGAGAAGTACTTCTCTACCCCTGGGGAAAATAATAACCGGGGCACTGCAGTGACAGCCACAAGGCTACACCGAACTTCACGGAGTGGGGAGATGCGGGGTAGTCAGAGTGTGCGGGGGGGAGCAAGTGTCCTGTGGATGACTCAGCCCTCCACTCCTCCAGCTGTTGCCGGGAACTCAGATGAGGCCCATTGTTTCTACAGCTTTCAGCTTTTCCAGAGAATCTTCCAATCTCAATGTAAAATTCCAACTTTAAGTGTCAGATCAAAGGGAAAAAATAAATAAGGCCAAACAAGTCACATCCATGGGCTGAATTCAGCACCTGGGACAGCAGGATTGTGACCTCTGCTTTTGGGGATGCTCTTGGCCATAGGTACACACTGTTGGACTGGACTCCCCATCACAGCCTCCGCTCTTTGTGCTTCAGACAAAGCCTGTGCACTGCCAAGGATGCACATCTCTCCAGTGCCTGCTTGGCACATTGCAGGCAAGGAAGGGGCACATCTAACTGCCCATGCTCAGCCAAACCAAAGGACAAAGGCAGCAAGGCTCTCTCTGGACCTTGGGGGAAAGCACAGCCCTCTCAGGCAGAAGACATGAATGTTCTCATCCAGTGTAATTAGGAGCAGTAAAGAAACTCAGGCGTGTGCCCCTTCTGGGTTGGCAATGGATATGACAGAACTACATGGGGCGCAAAATACAGGCTGTGTGTGCGCGCGCCTGCATACGAAGCATGCACCTTCTGGGCCGTGTGCTGCTTGCCGCCCCAGTTTCAGAGTGACTTCTAACTTGAAGCCGATGAGACGGGATATTATATCTTTTTAAAAAATATAACCAACAACAAACTTTGCTTGGTGTGATTTTAGCAGGGATGTGAGTTTGCCGAGGTGCAGTATGTCATGGTTGAGCTACGGTTTTGACAAAATAGCATATATGTGTGGTTGCATCTGTGCATATGAAGAAGACAAGCAAAAACAAAAATAGGTATACACACACACATATTTAAGGAAGTGAATGCAATAAATGAGGGACAAGAAATATAAATCAGAAAGATGGTGGTGAGGTTGACTTTCCTTGCAGGTCTTCACGGAAGCTGTTCATAAGGACACCTAAACTTTCAGTTAATTCTGGACACAGTCTTCATCAAATATCTCTGAGGTCTGCTCTGTGCTAGACGCCGTGGGAGTTCCGACCACGCTGATACACGCAGGACATGTTTCTGTGACCCGAGACCCACTGTCCACAGGAAACAGCCTTGCAGATCTACAGGGAACCACCCCACAAATCCGAAAGCAACCAGAGTGACCACCGCTGTTACCATTCTAATTCATGCAGAGCTCTTGGAACAAGGCCTGGCATGTAGCTGCACGCTCAATAAATTAATAGGCACGGGGCAAGGGGTTTTGCAGAAGCATTTCTCATTCTTACAACAATCTCAGACTGGATCATATTATAAAGGAAGCACAACTTAGCGAGAGGCAGTATTGCAGAGTGATTAAGAGATGAAGGCCCGGCTCAGCCACTCACTATCTTGGTCACTTTACTTAATCATATTGTTCTTCAGTGTGTGTGTGTCTGTGACTTAGAGATTATCATCATGCTATTGTATTAGCTGGTTGTGGTGCAAAACCAAACACCACAGCCTCCGATAGGATAGCCACACCAGAACCATCCGTTATTGCCGATGCGTCTGTGGTTCAGGGGAGGAATGGCTGGGCTGGGCTGGGCTCAGCTGAGTGGTTCCAATTTCAGCTTCAGTAGCTCTGTCTCCCTCTCAGCGAGGTTCTGTGGTTGGGTGGGGGGGGGGTGGCTCTGCTCTCCACGTGTTTCTCATCTTGCCTGGGCAAGTAGGTTTGCCCTTGCGAAAGCAGGTTCTTTTACACTGGTGGCCGAGATACGAAAGAACAAGCTTCATTTGACAAGTAGTTTTGAAGTCTTTGGCCACATCACAATGGTTGATGGAGTATGGGTCAAACTGAGGCACATGTCCGCCGAGCAGAGTCATTCCTTGAAGAACTGGTTTCTGCCTCCTTGGACATGGAGCATGAAAAACAATATATGTATTTTTGAGCAGTAATCTAATCCACCAAGCTACTTACCTCAAACTTGCTTTGAAAATTAGATGTAAAAAGCTACATAACATGCTTCATAAAAAGTTTGGTACACAATAAGGAATCAAGGAAACTAGAGAATTTATCATTAATGCTATTCTTTATCTAAAGGATGACCCAACTGAGATTCTGAGAGGTTAGGTAACTCATGTGGGATCACAGGGTAAAAAGTGAAGAGCCGTAATTGAAACCCTTATCATCCAAGTTCCCTTTATTATTATTATTTTTTATCATCATTATTTGAGAGAGAAAGTGCAAGAGGTGGGGAAGGGCAGAGAGAGAAAGAGAGAGAGAATCTTAAGCAAACTCCACATCATTGGTGCAGAGCCCAACATGGGCTTCAATCTCATAACCCTGGGATCATCACCTGATCTGAAACCAAGAGTCAGACTGAGCCATCCAGGTGCCCCAAGTTCCCTTCTTTCTGACGGAAACCCAGGAAGCTGTCTGGCACTAGCAACTAGGTTTTGCTCCAACAAAGGCAGTGTATTCATGAATATTCGAGTTGACTCCATTTAGGAAAGAAGGTCTCAGACTCTGAAAGTTGATAGACTAAAACCAGATGAGCAAGCATCAATTCCCAGGGAAAAGAGTGAAATGATAAGTCACAGTTACCACTGCTGTGCATTGAGTGCCCTGTATTCCAGGTCATGGGTTAGGAGACCATGGGCCTGGGCTTTCAGATGGAAGCAAATCTTCCCTCTACTCTGCCTGCTCAGATGCAGCTGCTTGACCCTTCAGATGGGAGCTGGGAAATTCGAGCTGGCTGTTGGAACGTCCGTTCTATATTCAATCAGACAGCAGGAAGGAAGAGATTTTCTCTAGATTCCTCCATTTGCTAAGATTTATTTTTGCCCTCTGATCTCTCTTTTCTTCCCCTGAGGATCTTGAATTTATAAGTATTGAATTTTTTAGAGCCCTCTGAAAGTACTACATTAAATTCAGAAAAGGGTGATGGGCTCCCCAGGCACTTTGTAGTACTTTTTATCACTGCTCTTATATATTGACTTAAAGGATTTGCTTGTTGCATGTTGGAGTCCATTTCCTTCCCTCTCCTCACTCTGTCCCCTCAGCCCCTAGATGCAGAGCTCTTTGTATATTGGACCCAACACAATGCCTTAACCAGGCCAAATATTCAAAAATATTGGTTGAATGAGTGACTGACTGAATGAATGAATCAGTTATACATCAGTGGATATATGGGTGAATGAAGGAGTGAGTAGGTGGGTGACTTACATAGGTGTGTGGATGGTAGGGCATGACAGAGTGAGTAATGAAGTGACATATTAAACTCTTCATTCTCTCTCTTAAGCTTCCCTTACAATTGGTCTTTGTCAACCATCACAACTTGGTCAGGCAGATCTGCTTAATCACATTCATTCCATCAATGTTGGCTCAGAGCTTGTGGGGAGGAGGGACCCTGCGTGTGTAGCAGTGAGGGGAGTCAGTAGTACAGTGTTGAGGGAAATCAGGAAGGTTGAGATGATAGACTCCTGGCCTTTGTCTAACTGTTGATTATGTTGCTATTGCAGCCAAGGCCAGAGAATTTAGGCATGACCTCTGACTTCATTCAGCTCTTATCTCTTGTTCACCTGTTAGGTAAGCAAATAAAACCTATGGGGCGTTCTTGAGGGAAATGTTACTGGGCCATTAATTGCCATGTAATTCCAATAGGACCCTTCAGACCACTCTGTATCTTTGGGTCAACCGCTGCCCCCATGCAAGACAGGACATGGTACCATCACACAGTGACTCCAGGAAGATGTACCCCCAGAGGAGCAACTCAACATGGCCTTGTCCATTCTCTGAGCGTGGGCACCACTAAATCATCTCTATCACCTTCAACTTCCACTAGAACTCTTGCTTGTGGTGCTCTCGCTTCCACACACAGGCTACCCTGGGCTCTCACTGACTTTTGTGTGACCTACAGCCAGAAAGTGAACTCCATTTCAACTCATCTTTAGCTGCCCAAAAGGCACAACTTTGGCTGACTATGAGGGTCATGGTGACTAGTCCTTTCCAACCATATTGACTTTGTCCAGGGCTCCAAGATCATCTTCACAGAAGAAGTGATGGGGGGTCATAGAAAAGAAAGACCATCCAAGTAGATTCTAGGGTGACCAGGAGACACATCTTGGAGGAGGTGGCACCAGAAGTGAGCTGTGATGAGTGAGGAGAACTTCAGAATGCAGAGCTTGGGAGAGAGGGATACATTTCAGGAGGCAGGAACCCCTGAGCAAAGTGCAAGCAGAGAAGAGCAAGATGGTTTGAAATGTGAGATCTTGAGGAATCTGGCCTGATTACAGGATTTCACTCCCTGGGCAGGAGAGAACAGTCCAGAAAACACATAAAAAAGCATCATCTGGCATTTTGGTCCTACGTGGCCTCCGGGATGCTGAGGGGAACTTGGTAGGTTTGGTGAACCCAACCAAGCTCCATCTAACAGCAAAAGACTCAAGTTACACACATTATACAGTATTAGAATCTCTCTTCCTGGGGCACCTGGATGGCTCAGTAGATTAAGCGTCTGACTTTGGCTCAGGTCATGATCTCGCAGTTTGTGAGTTCGAGCCCTGCATTGGGCTCTGTGGTGACAGCTCGGAGCCTGGAGCCTGTTTCCGATTCTGAGTCTTCTGCTCTCTCTTCCCTCCCCCAGTCATGCTCTGTCTCTCTCTGTCTCGCAAAAATGAATAAACATTAAAAAAATAAAAATAAAAAAAGAATCTCTCTTCCATAATCCTTCTCATAGACATTGGCATCTATTCACCCTGCAATGTCTCTGCTATTTATTTGTCTCTCAGTGTTCCACCCTGATATGAGGATATTTTCATCAGGGGAGCCTGAGTGAGTGCCCCACTCTTGACTTCCTCTCAGGTCATGATCTCACAGTTTGTGAGATTGAGCCTTTCCTTGGGTTCTGTGCTAACACTGTAGAGCCTGCTTGGAATTCTCTAAATGAATGAATGAATGAATGAATGAATGAATCAGTGAATGAATGAATAAATAAATACATAAATATTTTTAAAAAAGATTATCTTCATCATACTCCATCTGTTCCATCATTTCTATGGAAGGATGAGTTCTCCTCCTGAGGAATGAAAAATTCACTTCATATTTTCACTTTCTTCAGGGCTTTCTAGCTAGTCAACTGGCTTAATCTACCTTTTTAATCTGTCTGGTGGCCAGGATAGGGAATAGGTACTCAGCCATAATAAATGCTAAAGATACAGAAACATCTACGTAAAGTTTGTCTAACATGCAGAGGTTAAAGAAATTTCCTCCTCCTAAGGCCCAACCCCCTCTGTTTACACTGAATGTTGACATAGAAAAGCCACAGGAGATATGACTAGAAAGTTAAGTAAGGAACAGTTTGCTGAGGATTGAAATATAAACAGGCTGGGACCTGAGCCCAATAAATTGCATGTAAAGATGGCATTCTAGAACCTTATCTTTAAAGGGTAGAGTCCAGGCATTTTTACATGGCTTCATAGGAGAATGTCACCCAGTACTGACTTTGAACTTCATACTCCGTCTTTTCCTTTTATTTTATTCTCATTTGAGCCACCTAGAAATAGCCATCATTCTTTGAACAAGCTGAGAGCTTCCATGACTCTGGGCTTTTGTGATAGTTTTCCCATTGCCTGGAGGATGCCTTTCCCCACCATTCCCATCCGGGGAATCCATTATACCAAACGCCAAATAACCATCTTAAAAAAGCATTGGCCACCATTAAAAAGTTCACTCTCTTCTTGAATTTTTCTCTTTATGTTTTGGTCACAGCAATGATCCAAGTGCACTTTATTTTGTATAAAACATCCTTGCTTTACCCATCAGTTCATAAGCAACTTGTGAGCCTAGAACTTATTGCCATTTTGCAACACTGCCAGCCTTTAGTAATGTTTCCTGGTGAAACAGATGAATGACTGCATCTATTAGTGAATGTGTAAGACAGTAAATTGATGAATGGGATGAGTCAATGGAGGAGTAAATATATGGTGAGCAAATGAGTGGGTCAACACATAAGAAGAACAAATGGACGAGTGAATCAGTCAGAGGTGGGATGCGTCCAGGAGGGAGGGGACTCCTGGGCCCTGACAGATGTCGAGGCAGGCCCTTTATACTGAATGCAACATGGACCAGAATCAGTAGTCCTACTTTTTTCCTCCCTCGTCAGGTGACTGAGCCAAATAGAAAGAGCAGAATGCTATGTTGATCAAGGTGGCTGACTTGAAGTAAAAATTATCGGTCACAATTAAAATGTGTTTCCTTGTCACTATTTTATACTTAATAGGTAGTGAGAATTGTAGGTAGAATCTAGTCTAGACTACACTCTATCCTAGAAATGGCTAGAGATATGGATTATATTAATTTTTCACTTACCTTTTTGTTTCCTTATAGGAGCTCAGCAAAAACAGCCACAGAATAAACAATTTTCTCCTAAGGACACAGAAAGATCTGGAAAATGGCTTCCAGCTTGTGAGTTGGAAAATCTAAGAAGCACCTTATAGATTTTTGTGATAGTGTCCCAAGCTGTGCACTCCTGGTTTTGTGAAAGCATTTAGACAATGCCCATTAAATGGGAGGAGTTCTAGCTAGTTTGAATTATCCTGACCCCTACCCAAAGAAATCAGCACTAATTTCAAGTGCACAAGATATTTACTGGATGCTTAGCTTTTGGGAAGGTGGTATGTGAAGATGTATTAAGAATTATCATAGGGGTACCTGGGTGACTCAGTCAGTTGAGGACCTGGCTCATGATCCCGGGGTCATGGGATCGAGCCCCATGTCTGGCCTCATGCTGAGTGGGGAGCCTGCTTAAGATTCTCTCTTTCTGCTCACCTCTGCCACTCTCCCCCACTCGCAAGGGTGCTCTATCTCACTTAAAAAAAGAATTATCATAAATATCAAGATGTAACCCCATAGATACCAGCAATATTTGAAAAAGATAACACTAAATACCTGCATATTTAGCATAAAGCACTAAGTAAAAAAAAAAAAAATAAGTCATTGGGACAAGGCTAGATTTGCTCTCCTTCACTTTCTGCAAACTGCAATGTGGGCTCAGAACCAAAAGGAAGAAAATATCTGAAACCTTGGTGAAACCACTTTGCTCCCCCCACCCCGCCCCACATTTGCATTATAGGTCTACCTTTAGACCTATAAGGGAACGCGCTTAGAATTTTCCCACTCAGATATCCCTCGGACCGACAAATCTCCAGCGGTATGTGACAGATGACTATCAAGTATTTTCTCAAATTGTAAATGGAATCTGAATGCGGAGAAGACCCACCACAAGGCAACCTGATCTGGCACAGGGTTTGGTGCATCGTGGAGAGGCTCGAGCTGGCATTCACTGTGTCTTGCCCATCTAGAGAGCCTTGGAAAGACCAGAGGTAGTGCTCGCCATCCACCCCCAGGTAGGACCTACAGAGAGCCAGTGTCCTGGGGCAAGCATCCAGCCCCTAGATGTCCACAAACTCTCACATACTAGCAAGGTGGGATTACAGAACATACAGCTTTGTGTAATACTCTCATCCTACGAACCCTCCCAATTTTATAAAGCACCTCGTTTCGACCGAGAGATACATAGTGATGAACCTCAGGGCACATAGCTTGTTCAAAAACTGGTACAACTATTACTTGTTAAGATCATGTTGGTTTAACATCACATGTCTAAACTACAAAATCAGGATTTAAAAGGTTTGCCATTGTCTGTCTGTATTTTTAAGAAGAATATAATAAAAACTAAAATATGTGTAAAGATTATTTGAATTTTTTCATGCATTTATTTGTCCATGGATTTGAGTATTTAATGAGCACCTATTGTATGCTGGACCCTGCAGGAGGTGCTGAGGACCAAAACAATGGAGAATAAGATGGATGTAGTCTCTGCCCTCAGGAGGTTTGTTCTTCCGTGAGTGACTTTTGTTAAGATACTGCCAGAAAGTTGAATTCAATTGCCAAAGATTTTGTCCCTACTCTAAAGGTGAAGAGGGAAAGGCTAGACCCTCGGTTGCTAGGAAGACTGGAGGGACCTTTCCTGACATTAAGACATTGGTGTTTCATTTTGTTTCTTTTGGCTTGTGGCTGATGGAGATGGGAGACTACTGGGGTGGTCTGAGCAAGTAGAAGATGACACCGTGTTGTTACATAAACGCAACAGGCATACAAGGAAACATAATGAATTTAGTATTTGGCATTTTCATGTAGACACGTTTTCCCTTAAGGTCATCTACCCTCACACTTCACATTTTCTCAACAGTGAGGATGAGGGAAGCACGGATCTAAATTGCTTTGAGTTATTTGGGATTGCTAAGAGTTGATGACTTTGATTTCCACACTGTATTGGGAACTGGACTTGGTGTGAGACTGACCTTGGAGATGGCTGGAAGGAAGGCTCTGACAACGCAGTCGGGGTCATGGGAGGCCATAGTGGGATAAGGAAGGATCACAAGTGAGGAGGAGGGTCTGGATGGAACATCACAAGTGCATGCATGGGACACTTACTGGGCGGGTGGTGGTGATTTGACAGGGCTCCCTGGTCTGTTGATCTGGGAAGCAGGAGACAAGATAGAAGAGTCTCCCAGATGATACCATCACTATTAAGCAATCTTCCTCCCCAGACTTGTGTAGGCAGGAGAGTCACATCGACATAGATGGGATGGGTGAGCTCTCCTCCCAATGTCACTAATTAAACTTATGAGCATCTCATCACTGATTGTGCCAAGTGAGCCTGTACTTTCCTCAGGCTCCTCATGGAACGGCCAGGTGTTTCCTAACCTAGGTCTCACTAATTATCCCATATTCACTTCGGTCCTCTTTATTTGGAGTAGAGTATAAAATAGAGATATATGAAATGGCTGCAGAAACTGGAGAACTCTTGGAGGGCTTGCTGGTCAAAAATACAGAATATATTTCAACTGTAGAGTACCTAACTGGTGGAGAAATGTCCTAAGCTAATAGGATTGTCATCTCCTACAACATTAAAAAGCTTATGAATTCCCATATAATAGTAATCATAAATTTAAGTAGTACTTCTCAAACACTGTAATTAAGTTAGTCCAAACTTGCTGGACATCCAATTGGATGGAGACAGTTATTGGAGAATTGGAGGATTGGAGGCAGTTATTATAATGGCTTTAGATTTTCCTCATTATAAGAGGGTGATATAAGAGGGTGACCCCACTCAGGGGCTTCAGCTCTCGGAAGTTTTCTGTCATCACCTTTAGTGTGGGGTTAACGAGAGAGGCTGCCTCTCTGGCCAGGTGCATACACTGAATGATGTAACAAACACAAATACTTAGCCTATGACCTAAGACATGAAGGGTGGGTGATATGTCAGTGCTCCGTTCTAGAAGTGACAGGAAAGTATCTTTGGCGCACAATTTTATTGGAACTAAATAAAAATAAAAACACAATAATGGTTATGTGCATATGGATTTGAAGACCACTTATCCAGATTTCCCCCCCTTCCTTGTTATGTATCCAACCAGCTACCAATGGAGACCTGGCCTTCATGTATCTTGCTAACATTAATCATAAGCTATCAATTAAAAAAATACAGACATTTCCACCTACACTTGGCAGATGATGAGTATATGAAGACTGAACTGTCCAACCATTCTTGGGGTCAACCTTGCTCTAATGTAAAACTCAATTTTTATTTGGATTTTAAAATGTCTCCAATTATCCAGTCAATATTACATGCATATTCACAGGCTGGTTTTCATCTCATCTGGAGGTATACCTTCCAGGCTCATTTTTATCTATGTGTTTGTACAAATACCAACAGAATTGGGTCCATAAATTCCCTGTATCAGAATGAAATCACACTCATGTGTGTTTCTATCACCCAGACAGCTTTGTTTGGGCTTCAGAGATAGGAATGATACTAGGTACTCCATTCTTCAGCGTTTCCACCTTGAACTTCGTGATGAAAAACAGAGTTTTCATTTAGAAATAGCCCAAACTTCCCACTTGTACGTCAGCCTGGGGGAACTCAACTTAAAAAGGGTATTTAATAATACACAGAGTTGAAGGGGAAAATCCAGGTGAAGGACTCCATGCCGAAGCCTGCAGCCTTTCCTAACATTTGAATTCTCCACTTGCACGGCAGCCCGCTCCGCAAGTCACACGGCTGTGGGTAATCACCATTAATCTTCCATGCTCGTTGCTTCTCTCCTTCCCTGAAATAGTACTTCACAGGGATAAACAGGACACCCATTTTGCCTTCCATTCATTTTTATTCGCTTATTAGCAGAAAACAAAATAGCTACCGTGGAGTAAGTTCTATGGGCTGGGTCCTGCGCTAAGCAATTTACAGGAATTGCTGTGATTAATTCTGTAATCTGATGATATCTCTGGGATGTGGAGACTATTGTTCCCTCTTTGAGAGGAGGAAACTGAAGTTCGGAAAAGTGAAGACATGCATCCAGAGACACCGGGTTAGAAGCGGAAGTATATATCTCCAGTTGGCCATGTGTGGATAATTGGAGCCATTTAAAATCCTGAAAAAAATGGAGTTTCGAATTAGAGGCGAGGTTGGCCAGTGATGCGACTCCTGTGGGAACAAGCAAGCTAGTAATGACAGCAAGTGGCCTTGGAAGACCAACAGCTGACGGAGGGATGTGTAAGAAAGGAGATAAATATGATAGGGGTGTGCAGCAGTGTCTAAGGTAATCCTCTTGAATACCACCTCCTGTGTCTGCACAGGACCAGAGACTTGCTGCCCGCTCAAAGAAAACAACAGAAGTTATGGGATGCCATTTCTGTTATTACATTTTAAGGCGGTAATCACTCTCTTGCTAAGACACACACCCTCCCTTGCTGGCTTTGAAGAAGCAAGCTGTTGTGCTGGAAGCAGCCTTACATGGGAGGCTGATGGCAAGGGACTGCGGATGACCTTGAGCAGACACTCAGGGAGAAACTGAGGGCTACCGTCCAACAACTGGCAAGCAGCTGAAGGCCGCCGACAATCGTGTGAGCTTGGAGGCAGACCTTCTTCCGCCCGGCCTCCGTGAGCCAACAGCCCCAGCTGACAGCTCTCTAGCAGCCTTGTGAGACCCAGTCAAGCTGTGTCTCCACTCCCGACGCACAGAAATTGTGAGGTAATAGATGTGTGTTGTTTTAGGTAACTCAACCATGGTGATTTGTTACCCAACAGTAGATAACTAACACGAGGTCTCTTAGAACCCTGTTGCCGAATGTGTGATTCCAGGGACTTCATTATGGTCTTGTGGGAAGAGCTGAAGTCTCGGGTGGGGGCAGTTTGCTTTCATGGGAGTCACAAAAGCCCAGTGGTCACATTCCAGGATCCACCTCAGACGGCCACTGTGGAGTATTAGTTGCTACTGATCACCCCTCTTGAAGTATCTCCTGCTCTCTCTTCTATGACAGTCCTCTCTGGTTCACTTCCTACTTCTCAGCTTTGTCTGTGACTCACTTCATCTGCCCACCTGTCACCCACAAGTAGTCCTGGGAAATGACCCCCAGGTCTTCCCGGACATGGCATTCAGAGCTACACGCACGCTGCATGCTGACCCGTCCCAGACCCATGACCCCTGCCCCAAGCAATCTCAGAGCTCCTGGGTTTTGAGGATGTTTTCTGGATACCTTGAACTGATTTTCTCATTTCCTTATTTCAGTGAGTGATGCCTACCGACCTCCACTCACTACCCAACGAACTGGCCACTCAAGACAAAACACAGTGACTGCTGTCAACTTTCCTTCACAAAACAACCACTCACTAAATCCTGTTAATTCCATCTCTGAAGTGATTCTCAGCCCGTTCCGGTCCATGGTGACTACTGCAAAGCTACATTGATTCAGAGGGACTCCTGAAGTATTTTTCTAGACAATCACCTGGTTTTATCCTCCTCGCAAGCCATACCACATGTTGCTGCCAATAATATGCCGAGATAACAGAAGGATAGAGACGCTTACCAGGAAGTGCCCTTCCGCTCTATTACAAGGGCCCATTGACTGTGAAGATGAAGCTTAAATTCATAGCTTCTTCCAATGTCCTTTTTTACTCTTTTCAAATAACTATTTAATTTTGTGTCCAACTATATATTCATGATTATGCATCATTTTTCTTAAAAAAAATCCCACTTCTTAAAGCTTTCTTTGGTTCTGGAACACCACTGAAATAAAGACCCACCTCCTTAATGCAACCCAGTAATCAGTCTCATCTGGTGCTCCCTGTCTCACATATTATCTTCCGTAAAGCAGAACACATTTCTGTTTTCACGAAATATCATGCTATCTCATGCCTCCGTGCCTTTGCTTATGTTGTTCCTTTGGTCGCAACACTTTTCCACCTCTCACTGACTTCTGCCAAAACACATCCAACCACAACTTCTATTGGACAGTTTCTTCTTCTACAAGACTCAGCTCAGGTGTTAACTGTCCAAGGAGACTTCTTGGGCTCCCTCCGTACCCCGGTGGATCTCTGTTTCTATAATACCTCCACTGTCCCCTTATTACATACTGGCGGGGTCTCCTTGGGGTCTGACCCACAACGGCAGAAATTTGCTGAGCTGTGGCTGAATTCACGTTCCATAACTTGGACCAGGTGTGCCAGGACTGCAAATCTCAACCTCTATCCTTGTAAACAAGGTGGATAAACTACCTTAAAGACTGTGGCAGGTTTTCAGTTGAATTATGTAAAATAAAAATGCTTGACAAACATCAGGAATCATAGCGGACACAAGCAGAGTTGCCCACTAATAAGATATTCTTAGACTCACAGACGTGGTCAGCATGGATGAGGCTGTGCATTTACATGACATCAAAGTCTGAAAATCAGACAGGGAAGACGGCAAATGCTATCTCGTGGTCACACACGTGGGCTTTGGGGCTGCTTGTCTTGCATACGGATCCTGGATCTGCCACGTGCTACAATTTACAACTTTAATTAAATAACTCTCTTCTCTGTGCCTCAGTTTCTTTACCTGGCCTTGGAGACAACACTAGGGTTGCTGTAGGAATTAAATGTGTCAGCCCACTTGTAACTCTGAGCGTAGTGCCTGGCCCTCGAGGAATCCTCGACAAGTGTGGACTCCTCTTACTGTTAATTATGATTAATAGAATTTGAGGAAAGGCCTTTCTGATGTCACAGTGAAATGAAGCCTGTCTGGCAGCTGGTTGGGCACAGATACTCAGGCTGCACAAGCCCATTACTCACAGGAATTAGGGCCATATTTGTACTTTTGGAGAATATGACAGAGCATAATGGTAAAGCATGGGAGACACTGAGATGACATGAGCAGATTTAATCCAAGAGATGGAGAGGGACTGCGAGGTAGAATATTGATGTGCTTCTTTTTAAAGTTGTTTTTAAGGTTTATTAAGTTTTGAGAGATAGAGAGAAACAGAGCATGAGTGGGGGAGGGGCAGTGAGAGGGAGACACAGAATTTGAAGCAGGCTCCCAGCCCTGAGCTGTCGTCACAGACCCCGACGTGGGGCTCGAACTCACGAACTGTGAGATCGTGATCTGAGCTGAAGTCAGACGCTTAACCGACTGAGCCCCACAGGCATCCCTGATGTGTTTCTTTTAAAGTACTAGTACACCTCATTCGTATAAACTTGGTAGCAAGATTAAGAAGCAAAATAGCAACAGTAACAATACAAACCTGGATGAAATTCAAGCACATGGATTAGTGAACAGAAAGTAAAACCAGAAAATACAAAGCAGGGTTGTTTTTTTTTAAACCATTTATGAAATTAGTTCCTCCTCACGGCAAAGCTCTTCTGGATGATACAACTTTAGAAAATTCATTTCTTTTTAAAAAAATTTTTAAATGTTTATTTCTCTTTTGAGAGAGGGAGAGAGAGAGAGAGAAGGAGAGAGGGAGAGAGAGAGAGAAAGCATGAGTGGGGGAGGCGCAGAGAGAGAGGGAGACACAGAACCTGAAGCAGGCTCCCGGCTCTGAGCTGTCAGCACACAGCCTAACACGGGGCTCAAACCCACGAACTGCAAGACCATGATCTGAGCTGAAGTCACTTAACCAACAGAGCCTCCAAGGCGCCCTAGAAAATTCATTTCTAGAAAAGTATTATTGAGAACTGAATGGAGGAAGAATACTACAGTCTGCTTTAGGTTGAGGTAAGGTGGGTGGAGAAAACAAATACAGAAATGAAGTGGGCGGTGCTAAGTTCCTTTTCTAGCCGTACAAAGAGCTCGGCGCCCTGATGCAAACAAAATACGCTGATATGTTGCACAACAAACTGATGAGAACCTAAAGAATGTGTTTCAGTGTGTATGTAAAATTATACACTTTTAATATGTACAGTTCATAGCATTTATAACTCTGTAAAGTTGTTAAAGTGTTGCAAAGTAAAAGATGACATTACAAAATGTAAGATAAAATCAAGAAATGAAAGAAAGTGATGTATTTTATCAGAGAAAGAACTAAGTTGGAAAATAAGAAATAATAAATAACGATAAGAATAATAATAATCAGAATGAAAACCGAAAAGCCTTAAAAGGCTGTGTTTAACAGCAGATGAGATGTACCTAATTAAAAGATGAATAAACTGGAAAATAGGTCTGAAGAAATAGGCTGGAATGCAGCTGATCAAGAGAAATAGAATGAAAGGAAGGTTAAGAAATATGGAAGAGGGGCGCCTGGGAGGCTCAGTCGGTTAAGTGTCCGACTTCGGCTCAGGTCGTGATCTCGTGGTTCGTAGGTTCGAGCCGTGCACGGGGCTCTTTGCTGACAGCTCGGAGCCTAGAGCCTGCTTCAGATTTTGTGTCTCCCTCTCTCTTTCTCTGTCCTCCCCTGCTCACGCTCTGTCTCTCAAAAATAAATAAATGTTAAAAAAAAAAAAAAGAAATATGGAGGATACAGAAAGAAGGTCTAACACATATTTAATCAGAGTTTCAGAGTTTCAAGCGAAGAGTGTGAAAGAATGCGGCAGATACTCAAGAGCTAATATCTGAAACATTTCCTAACTGAGAAAGTACCACCTATAAATCCTGGAAGCCCAACAAATCCCCAAACAGCTTAAATAAACTAGATCTGTATAAACGTGGACACATTGTAATCAATGACGGAAAAGCAAAGAAAGAAAGGAAATCTTAAGGGGCGTCTGAGTGGCTCCGTCCGTTAAGCTTCCAGCCTCAGCTCAGGTCACAGTCACACTGTGGTTTCAAGACCTGTGTCAGGTTCCATGCTGACAGCCTACAGCCTGGAGCCTGCTTCGGATTCTGTGTATTCCTCTCTCTCTGCCCTTCCTCCACTCACATGCTATCTCTTTCTCTTTTTCAAGAACAAAAATAAAGACATTAAAAAAAAAAAAAAGGAAATATCAGGATGCCTGGGGGGCTCAGTCAGTTAAGTGTCTGACTTCATCTCCTAGCTCATGATCTCCTAGCTTATGGGTTCTGGCCCCGCGTCAGGCTCTGTGCTGACAGCTCTGAGCCTGGAGCCTGCTTTGGATTCTGTGCCTCCCTCTTTCTCTGCTCCTCCCTTGTTCGTGCTCTTTCTCTGTCTTTCAAAAATAAATAAACATTAAATTTTTTTTTAAGAAAAGGAAATCTTAAACCTAATCAGAAGAGAAAAATGTTCTCATTTGAAACGTGAAGGTGACTTGTCTTAATAGCAACAATGGAAGCCCGAAGATAGCAATAATACCTTCCATGTACTGAGAGAAAACAACTACCCACTAAGAATTTTGTATTTCAGAGAGAACATATTTCAAGAAGGAGGGCAAAATGAAGACAATTTCAGAAAACAAAAATGGAGAAAGTTTAACCATGAACAGACTTCCTCTAATGAAAATTCTAAAGGTCATTCTTCCAGTAGGGGTCAAATCAACCCGGATGGAAGTCTTGCCATTCAATGTAGGAAAAGTGATCAAATGAAGGATTACCTGTGTGGCAAGACCTAGTCAAACATTGGCCATGTAAGAAACATACTAAAGATGAGTCAATTTTAAAGACGTCAAGATACATCGATAATGATACATAAAAGTCAGGACGGAAGTAGCTTGAATTACAGTAAGTAACATAACATTAATATTAAAGGATGTATCTAGAAAATAGCTATCTCTATGGCCATTTAGAAATATAGTTTTAAACAACTCATACACTAAAGAATAATTATAATGGAAATTATAAATATGTAGAGTAGAGCTGAAAATAAGAAAAATAAACCTTGCGAAATGTGTGTGACACAGCCAAAGCAGTATGTAGAGGAAAATTTGTATCCTTTAAAGATTATTCTATAGAGGAAAGAAGGCTGGAAACTAATGACTTGTTCTTCAATTTAGGAGGGTTAATAGACATAAAATAACAAAGACAAGAAATTAAAATGAGGGAAAGTGGTTTTTTAAGGATAAAAAAGTGACATTAAAAATAACATGGAATAGAGAGGAATCAAATAATATAAGCTAAATATTTTGAAAAAATAAAGAAAACAACCTAGCATAGAAAAAAGAATAAGGAGAAATGAAAATAAATGAGAAAAGGGTATATTACCACTAAAATAAAGATATTGAAATGATAATAAAGGATATGATAAACAACTTTATACTGATAAATTTTAAAATTGAGATGCAATGGACATATTATTAGAAAAAATATGATTTACTAAAACTAACTCAACAGGAACTAAAGAAAATATGAAAAGCCCTATAGCAAATAAGAAAATTTGGTCAAATTTTAAAAAACAAAACAAAGCAAAACAAAAAAAAAACTTCCCCTCAAACACTCCAGGACTAGATGACTTCCTCAACAAGGTCTATGTGAGAGTCAAGTAATAGATGATTCAATTTTACACAAATTATTCAAGATCACAGAATGAAAGAAAACATTCAACAAATTTGGGTATCAGAGTAACCTTGATACCAAAATTCTATAAAGATTTTATGAGAATGAAAATTGCAGATCAATATCCCTGTGAACAGACATGAAAAATCCTAAAGAAAATATTAGTAAACAGAACACAGCCCTAGATAACAAAGATCATTTTTCATGCCCATGTGGGGCCATGTTCAGGAATAAAAATTAGCAGGAGAGTTTAGTAAGCTTTCTGGACCCAAAATCAACCTACAAAAATCAATCATATTTTTATACACAGATGACAAACAGACAATATAATTTTATAGATATTTCTAATACCATAAAAATTTTTAAGAATTTAGCAATATATCTATCCAAAAATTACCAAGGTCTTTATGAAGAAAATTAGAAACCAATTGTTATGTGACCTTACAGATTTATAGAAATTGAAATAACATTGATAAATAATTTGAAGAGTCCGTATCATACATTTGATGATGCTCTCTAAATTGATCCACATAGTCATTGTAATTCAAATACTATCCCAGTAGGTTTTGTGGGTGTGTGTGAAAACTGACAGGCTAATTCTAAAATCTATATGGAATTCCAAATGGCAGAAAAGAGAGATTTTCGTCAATGAGAAGAACAAGGAGGGTGGCTGGCGTGTCAGGTATCAATGATTACTTAAATGGTCGTAATTAAGGCAGTGTGATATTGCTCCTGGGTTAGACAAACTAACCAGTGAAACAGATTAGAAATCAGAAATGGTGTGTGTGTGTGTGTCTGTGTGTGTGTAGGGGTGTTTATTTTATGGGCAGAAGTGGCATTACAGATCAGGGGCAGAAAAATGTATTTTTAAATACACGATGCAATGCAATCTGTTATCCATGAGAAAACAAATAGAGCTCTACATCACAATATTCACAAAAATGAATGTCATGTTAAAAAAATCAGGTTCAAGGTAAAATGATAAAGGTAATTATATATATATATATATATGTATATACATGGTAATATATTAAAGAAATTTATGCAAAGAAATATTTCTTAAATAAGCATAGAAAGTAAAATCCATACAGGAAAAGATTAATACATTCAAAAGATTGCAAAATAAAAGACAATATAAACATTCAAGATGGAAAAGATATTTATAATGTATTATAACTTAAAGATAATTAGTATACAGAATAAATAAAGAACTTCTATAACCCAGTAAGAAAAAATACAAGGGACCTATAGCAAAGTGGGCAAAATCCTTGAACAGGCACTTCACAAAACAGGAACCTCTAGCAGCCAATGACAGAGGATGACAATGAGATGTGTCATCTCTTTGGTTAATGGGGATGAAAATTAGAACCACAACAAGATACTCCTTCACACTCACCAGGTGGGCAAAAAGTGTAACATTGGACAATATCTGACAATAATAAGTTTTGGAAATGTTAGGGAGCTAGGGACCGTCTCTTATATTTCTCCAGATGGTGTGAACTGGCAAGATTGCTTTGGAGAGCAATTGGTCATTATCTAGTGACACTGAAAATGTACATACTGGGGCGTGTGGGTGACTCAGTCGGTTAAGCGTCCGACTTTGACTCAGGTCATGGTCTCATGGTTCGCGGGTTCGAGCCCTGCGTCGGGCTCTGTGCTGACAAGTAGCTCGGAGCCTGGAGCCTGCTTCAGATTCTGTGTCTCCCTCTCTCTCTGCTCCTCCCCTGCTCGCACTGTCTCTCTCTGTCTCTCAAAAATAAATTAAAAACATAAACAAATTTAAAAAAAGAAAGAAAATGTATATACCCTTTGTCTCACCACTTCCTTTTTCAGATCGCAGAGAATCTCTGACGTGTGTGCGTCTGGAGACTTGGAGAACAGCAGTCCACAGAAACTTGTCCTGGCGAAACACGGGGAATGACGCAGACGCAGTAGCGGACTTTGTAAGTTCATCCTGGTAGAGACGCACAATAGAAGAGCGTCCGGCAGTGCAAACACATGAACCACAGCGACGAGGCAACAACACGGATAAATCTCCGCAACAATATTGAGCCAAAAAGCAAAACCAAGAAGCAACAATTACAAAAGAACATGTTGTCAGGACCATGCATTCAATACGATTCTACTGATACCAAGTTCAAAAACATGAATGGCTTCAAAAATACGCACAAGAGGTAGAACTGCAAGGAAAGCAAGGGAGTCTTAAGAAGACAGAAGCGGTGTTTCATCTGGGGCGGGAGGCAGGCGGGGCGGTCTGAAGTGGGTGCATCGCACAGGGGTTTTATCATAGTTTTATTTTTCACACTTTATATTTTGAATAAGTTGTGTATTTATTCAATAATTTATAAAAATATTTTCGCACGTATTCATCCTATAGTGAAAAGGTGAACGTACTCATGGATGCTGATGGGAATTAGTCCAATACTGAGGAATAGGTTGCAGATGTGCGACAGTGAGGAAACCACTCACACCTTGAAATTCTGGGAGGCTTCCTGGAGGAATGGGCGCTTTGTTGTGTCCATGATAAATAAGGAAGAACATCCCAGCTAGTATAAAAAAAGGGGAAGAAGTGCAGTTTTCAGCAGGGAAGAATCCAGAATAGATTAACACTCTGAATCAGGCATTTCGGAGTTGCTGGAAATTGACCCGTGTTGTGGTTGGTAATGGACTTGGACTTCTGTCTGCTGACTTTCTAGCTGTGTGAGCCTGGAGGAGAAATTTTTATCACCCCAAGGCTCAGTGGGCTTCCACATGATGGAGTTAAGGAGTGTGCGTCCCTCACAGTGTGGTTTTGAGGGTTAAATAAAGGAATGCACCCCGTACGCCTGGAACAGGCTGATCAACGCGAGCGTTGACCACTATTTTATAGTTTCGGTTGCGGCGGCCGCTGGGGCTGCTGGATAGGTTGCTGGGCACACAGGTGTGCCGATGCAGGTGCAGCTGGGAAGGAGGGAAATCAGAACATGAGGTGGCTGGGGCACAGTGGCCCAGAGAGACCAGGATGCCACGAGGCTGCAGTGGTGAGTAGGGAGCACATCATCAAGCTCAGGAGTTGGAACATGAGGTAAACAGCAGGGAGTCACAGCAGGGCATTAAGCAGGATGGGAGCACTCTTGCGGAGGGAGTATGGAGGGTCTTAAATCTAAGCTGTGTGCCTTTGGGGCGACATCAGCCCAGAGACTGTTTTATCATAAGAAGGATTCCAGCAGCTGCTTCTGTGCGGAGGATGGCTTGGCAGGGGCGGGACTCAGGACCTAAGGGACAGGCATTCTGGAAGGAGCGTGTGTAGGCGTTGAGCAGTTTGTGAGAAGGTCCTGAACCAGGGTGGGGCCAGACAGGAAAGGACCGAAAGGAGCCACGGGAAAGCGGTGTCTTTGACAGGATCTCTCGGTGACTGTGTCTCAGAGCGTATTTAAAATGCAAAAGGGAGACAGGGGCTGCGTGGTGAGTGGGGTGGTGGGGAGGAGGCAGGGCTCAGATCTTATCTGGACTCTCGGCTGTCATCGGAGCTGCTCAGAGCAGGTGCTTCAAAGCCTTCGGCATTATCCTGCGCCCGGGCCCGCGTCGGGCACACACACAAAGTGGGCATGCATTATTCAGGCGGCATCGCGTGCTCTGTGCCTCTCGTCAGAGCACTGGCAACGTGGGTCCCTCCTTCCCCAAAAGCCCATTGTTAAGAATTATAAACAAACAGGATGGACGCCTTTGCAGTCACTTCACTGCTGGGGAAGATCTGCAGTCATAACAGGAAATCATGCTCTTGCTGCAGAAAGATTCTGTTCTAAGAGGCAGTATGAATGTCATTGACCTAAATTCCAGCGTCCCAGCCTGGACCCGCAGAACTTTGCGGCAAAGAAACGCCGGCACGAGGCACATTAAAAGGATCTGTAACTATTTCTTTCCTCCTGTTTTATGAAAATTCATTGCCATGAATATCTAGTGACCCTGAAACCCACTTCCAACTTTGGAATCGGCTCCCTGAAGGCTGACTTAAAGGTGTAGAAGAAAATCACAACTCGAGGGGCTTGGGAGGAACCGAAGGCTTCCGTTCGTGGAGGCTGATGTCATCCTCTCTGTGACAGAGCGAGGTGACAGTGGGGCCCAGCTCTGCCCCAAAGGGACCTGGCTGTCTGCAGTGCCGAAGGGACGGTGCCCGCGCCCGCGATCTTGCAGATCTGGATCCGAGTCTGACGCTGCTAACAATGCCTCACTCGTGCTGGCTGTTTCGATGATGAGCACATCTGCTGCTGTGAATTATTACCTTTTTCCCGTGGCATTTCTGTTGTCTTTTCCATTTTCTTTGCTCTTTGCAATTATCAGTTGTTCCGAACGGCCTTGGCGATACGGGCTAGGTCAGCATCGTTCTATACTTTGCAGATAAGCTCACTTGGACGGGGGCCCCGTGACTTGCCCACGCATCGCCTACCCAGAGCTCAGAGACTTTGCTCGGCTGGCCCATGTCTCTCTTGCTCCAATAACGTGTGTGTCAGCCCATTGCATTTATTCCTTCACCCATTTGGCAAGTAGCTATGGATAGAGCGCCTGGTACGTTCAGGCATGGTGCCGAATGCTAAAGATACGGAACTTAATGAAACGTGATTCCTGTCTGTCAGATGCTCACAGTCCGAGAAAAGAGCAGGTAATCCGTCTGCTGGATGTGACACACTGTGGTAAATGAAGTTTCTAGGGGATTCTGCAGAGGGGTCCTAGGGCCCAGGCTAGATATGCAAGGAAGACTTCCTGGAAGAGGTGACGTGGTCATTGATTTATAAGGACAGTAATACAGATTTAGGAATTTGGAAGAGGAGAATGAATGGTCTGGTCAAAGGCCATGTGGGTTTGAAGCGGCGGAGGTCCTTCCAGGTGCTGATTTAGTTTGGTGGGGAAAGGGTACCACATACGCAGGTGCCAGTAACCGTGATGGGGGACATAATGCACAGGTGCCAGAAAACTGCCCAGGGGTTTTTAACCCTTGATTTAAATCATTGACGCCTAAGAACAATTCCGTAATCACTAGGAATCCCTTTTAACATTTAAGAAACAGGCTCACAGGGGCCTGTGACTTGCTCAGTCACGGAGGCAGCTGAGTGGGAGACGGAAGATTTGGGCGTGTGAACCCCGCAGTGTGGCCCAGTGATGACTCCCTCCTATTTCCCTTCAAGGGAACTGATCCTGCCTCTCTAGGGGCAGGAGTTCTGCTCATCCAGAGAGTAACTGGCAGAGAGTACGTACAACTTCCTCTCTGATCTTGGGGATCCTGGCATTGACCTTTCCCTTTTGCTGCTAGAGGGATGGAGTGGGGCAGAGCGGAGGCCACGGGCAGTGATGTTCCTCTTGTACCAGGAGTGTGGATTTCCAGCGGGGAGATTTCTTTGTATCCATTTCCCCGCTGTGTCCGGAGGGTCGTTACTTGGCTTGGAACGCCGAGACCATGCCACGCTCTGGTGATGAGTGAGGGGAGGGAGTTTAAGTCTATTGTTTTAATTTTTTTCATGTTTATTTATTTATTTTGAGAGAGAGTGCCAGCGAGCAGGAGAGGGGCAGAGGAGAGGGAGACAGAAATTCCCAAGCTGTCTCTGCACGGTGAGTACAGAGCCGGATGTGGGGCTCGAACCCACGAACCGTGAGATCATGACCTGAGTCAAATTGAAGAGTTGGACGCTTCACCAACTGAGCCGCCCAGGTGTCCCCACTCTGACTTTTAAAGACGCATCTCACAGGGATGTAGAGGACAGAGCCATCCGTGATGAGGCCACAGAGGGGCTCTGCTTTGTATCCCCAAACCCAGAGTCTGCGGGGAACCCCTCCCACGCCAGCGGCATTGCGGGCTGCTGCCGTTGCTTCACCGAGGACAGGCACGTGGGGCTGGGCCACTGCGGCTCCGGCGTCCCCTGTGTTCAGGTGCGAAGATGGTGCCCCTTCTCGGCAGCACTCGGGCCAGGGTACAGCTCGGGGGTGTCCTGTGGCCAGGAGACTTGGTGGCCAGCATGGGCTGCAGCCCGGCCGAGGGCCGGGTCCAGGCCCCGAGTGCTCGCAGTGTGACCCACAGCGGCCTTCTCTCTCCCAGGACCTCGTCGGTGAGTGGAGAGGTGTTTGCTGCCCCAGGGATAAACCACTCCCAAATCTCAAGGTCTGGAGGATGGACTTAAGGTGCTTGTGTCGTGTGGGGAGCACCGGGCCATGGTGCTCCTGCTCAGGCCGGTTCCTGATGAGGTAACTCACAGCCTCCCCTGCAGCCCCGGGGACCAGTGCGCCTCTCCGCCGGGTGCAAGGCTTCCTCTGACCCAGGCGCCAGCACCTCCTTCCCCAGGCGCCCGGAGGGGCAGGTGCCTTGTTGGGGGGCACAGAGTTCGCCCAGACGGTTCACTCTGAGGATCGTGGATGAGTTACTCAACCTCTCTGCATCTCAGTTTCCACACCTGGAAAATGAGGAGAGTAAGAGACCCACCTACCTCAGGGAGTGGCAAGAGCCACCAGAGGTGATAAATGTGAGCCTCCTGGAGGTCTCACGGACTTTGAACATCCTGTTGTCTGTGCCGAGACTGTTCTTTCCCCATACTCCTTTCCGCCCTTCCCCCATTCCAACCAGTCTCTTCTATTTTTTCTTTTTTAAAATTTTTAAGCGTTTTTATTTTTTTTTATTAATTTTTTAATGTTTTATTTATTTTTGATACAGAGAGAGACAGAGCATGAGAGGGGGAAGGTCAGAGAGAGAAGGAGACATAGAACCGGAAGCAGGCTCCAGGCTCTGAGCTGTCAGCACAGAGCCCGACACGGGGCTCGAACCCACTAACGTGAGATCTGACCTGAGCCAAAGTCGGAGGCTTAACCGACTGAGTCACCAGGCACCCCTTTATTTATTTTTGAGAGACAGAGAGAGAGACAACACGAGGAGGGGAGGGGCAGAGAGAGAGGGAGACCCAGAATTGGAAGCAGGCTCCGAGCTGTCAGCACAGAGCTCGACAAGGGGCTTTAACCCATGAACCGTGAGATCATGACCTGAGCCGAAGCCGGACGCTTACCCAACTGAGCCACCCAGGTGCCCCTATTTATTTTCCTTATTGCATTCTCCCCTGATCCATTCCTAAGGATGGGTTCAAGCATCACTTGAGGACGGTGTTTTCTCTTAGAACACACTCCGTTCTCGTCTTCATCATGGCTGTGAGGACCTGTACCCCCGAGTGCCCATTTGACTATCCAGGGATGTGTATCAATCACTTGACCTTGTGCCTGTAAAGGCGGGCATCCTTGCTGGCTTGCACTCCCCATCATATCCTTGAGCCAAACATATACAAAGCCCCGGATACAGAGTAGAGTACATGGGAAATAGCACAAGGCTCCCCTGGCTTTTTGAGGGGCTGCAAGAATTAAGCTGCTGCTGACCTGTTCACGAAGGCTCGTTTACTTCCCTGTGTTAACGGCCAGGTCTGCAACCAGGGTGCGCCAAGTTCCTGGTGGTTTCACCTTACCTCCTCCAGGGCGTCGTCCCACATGCCCGTTAAAGTAAAACATTGTACTCCCACCACAAGGATCATTTTGCGAAGTGCACCGGTAATTAACCTTGTGGAGTTTCTTTCCGCATCGCTTTTGGAGGTTCAGGGCTAGGGGTGCACGGGCTTCTATCCGCCTGACTGTGTGAGCCAGTTGTGCTCTGTTAATTCTCTCTGTATATTTTGACATTATTAATTGATTCCATCTGATTGCATTAATCATGAGTAATTGAGATGTAAAGTAGTTTTCAGCTGAAGTAGCAAAGCGATTCCTACAGTGAGGAGAGGGGTTCGGTGTCTAAGGGGTAAATCGTGTTGGAAATGTCCCGTTCAAGGTTAAGTTCAATGTAAACCTTGCACGGATCTTTCGTGGATTTACTCAACATGTATTTTTTATTGTAATGCTTAGATTAATTAATGGCTCTTTTAAAATTATACACCATCTTGATGGGAGAGGAGAGTTTTCTAGTACAAGTTAACTTTGTTGCTAAAGTTGTTTTGTAACAAGTTAACTTCCTCTCTGACCTTGAGGATCACTCCTTTCACCTCCTCCATTTGCTCCTAGCGAGGATGACAGGGGCAGAGTGGAGGCGTCAGGGCGGTAGATGTTTCCATTGTACCAGGAGCGTGAATTTCCAGAGGGGAGGTTTCTCTGTAACTCTGAGCTCCTGTGCCATTTCCCCTCTGTAGAGGGAACATTCAAACCTGCAGACCTCGTTCTCTGAGCTTTTAATTTTTAAAAATTTGAATGAGTCCATTTTCAGTTACACAACAATGATGACAAAGTCTGATGGTTATGATAGATAATCATCATCTTTGTGTATACAATGGAGTACTACATGGCCGTGAGAAAGAATGAAATCTGGCCATTTGTAGCAACGTGGATGGACCTCAAAGGTGTCATGCTAAGCGAAATAAGTCAAGCAGAGGACAGACACCATATGTTTTCACTCATAAGACTAACAGGAGAAACTTAACAGAGGACCATGGGGGAGGGAAGGGGGAAAAAGAGTCAGGGAGAGGGAGGGAGGCAAATCATGAGAGACTCTTGAATACTGGATACAAACTGAGGACTGAGGGGAAGGGGGGTGATGGTCATGGAGGTGGGCACTTGTGGGGAAGAGCACTGGGTGTTATATGGAAACCAACTTGACAATACACTATGTATTTCAATAAATAAATAAATAAATAAATAATACCTAAAACACCGAGAGTGAAAACCTTCTTCCTGCTCCCACTCATTATGTGCCTCTTCCCTCCTTAGGTAATCAGACACCAAGCTTGTGACTTTTCAGGACTTTTCTTACCCATTTTTCATGTATAGATGATTACGTGCATGTATGTGTCTGACCTATTCATTTTTTAACATAATTGGAATTGAACTACTCATTCTGTTGTACGTTTGACTGTTGCCAATAGATTCCGGAAAACTCTCCATGTCAGATCTATCTCCTTCTTAAGTTGTCTGGTATTCCACATGATGCATACACAGAAATTAATTTAATAAAGTCTATTTCGCTTGGTAGCAATTTTTGCCTATTACACAGACATAGTCAAGGCAGCAACAACAGCCTTGTGCGTCTGTCCTATAATGCATAGGATAGATTTCCCAAAGTCGGATTCCCAGGTGTTTGCTCTGCCTGGGAATTTTCATTGATTTTACTACCCAAGCGTGTAGGTTGTTGGCAATAATTTTTTGCTTTCCTCAAGTGAATGTGGCCTGGAGTTCTTGAACATTCTATGGCAACACGGTGAAGAATTCTGATGTAAGCCCTCCTGTGTGATGTGCAATTTACTTGCAAAGTTCACCTGCCTTCTCCCCCGTGCCTAAAGAAGCACACGACTTCCTTTTGAACTCTAGTTACGTCTGCTGGCTGTGTGCATCCTCCTTCAAAGCAGGATAATTGCCAATTTCTGTTTCACTTTGTTCAGGCTTAAATTGGGGGGGGGGAAAGCGATTTTTGTTCATCCAGGGGCATTTTCTTTTTTTTCCAAAAAAATTGTTAGCGTGAATAGAGGTCGGTCTTTCCTGTCACATCTTCATGGAAGAATTGCCCTCCGAGCCGTCAAGGGCAGTGGCTCTGAACAGGGGCCAGGGTCAGGTGCACAGTCGTGAGTCAGCATCCTGATGCCACAAGGCTCTTCACCCCAAAGGCTGCTGCCTCATAAGGACTAAACACGGTCAGGAGAACACTCAGGTCCGGGCCTCAGGACCACGGACCCAGCAAGGGTTAGAGCTGGCTGGGAAATAATAGAGTGGGGAAAACCTGATTTAAGATTCAGACCGGCCTGGAGTCAAAATCCTGCTCGGTCACCTCCAAGACAGACAATCTTAGGCAAGTTAATAATTCTTAGACACCTGATCCATGAATAGAAAATACAACCATGTGTATCTTGTGAGGTTGTTATAAAGGCTGATAAAAAGGTGATGTATAGAGTGTTTGGCATTGTGCCCGGCGGGTAGAGAGCATTCAGTGGATGTTAGCTGTCCTTATTCTTGTTGTCAAAGTATTGGAACCAAAAAATCTTATTGTCTCACTTAAGATGGGAGAGAGAACAGAAGTGCTCTACAAACAAAGGTACCTGGAGTCCCACACCTCACAAATGACCATCCAGGCTAGGTGCTGAAAGCTCATCATTTTTTTTTAATGTTTTTATTATTATTTTTTTTTTTTTTTGAGAGAGAGAGACAGCATGAACAGGGGAGGGTCAGAGAGAGAGGGAGACCCAGAATCTGAAGCAGCTCCAGGCTCTGAGCAGTCAGCACAGAGCCTGATGCAGGGCTTGAACCGACGAACTGTGAGATCGTGACCTTAGCCAAAGCCAGACTCTCAACTGACTGAGCCCCCCAGGTACCCCTGAAAGCTCATTATTTTGTAGGGGATTTTTGTACAAAAGATAAACAAGATTCGCTTGGAAGGAAGGAGAATGTCCCATTCCTTCTGAGCTGACGGTAAAATTCCTCAAGGAAATAACAAAGCAACACGCGTGGCAGGTGAGCAGCTCACCTCACTAGTGACTTGGATTGGCTTTGCCACCTTCGGTACAAAAACCACAGCTTTGCTGTATGAAAAATAAAGACGCAAGCCGGTAAACCCAAAGCGAACGGAACAGATTGTTTAACGTGACTTTCCCTTATCTGTACAACACATGCATAAGATAATGCCGTTGACATTTTTGTCAAGGAAATGAGATGTGGACCCTTTGCACCGCCTTAGCTGGGAGTCCCGGAGGGGCGGCCGGTGGCTGGCGTGTCAGAGCCCGAGCATTCGGTGATAAGGCAGGCACAGTGGGTGCCTGGCGTGTTCTCAGCACCCAGTGAGTAATTGCATTCACGGCCTTCCTGGCTAACCACTCGGAAGAGATAGAATGATCCGCGGAGCCCTGGAAAGGAATTGGAGCCACCGCGTAAACCCCAGGATGTTAGGAGTGCAGAGGAGCTTGGAGATGATCTCACTGGCCTTTTCTTCTGCACGCGGCGAACGGAAAAGGGAGTAATGCCCGATCGAAGGAAGAGGCAAGAACCAGGCAGAACTTACGCTGGGCGTTCCCACTGCGGAGATAATGCCAGCCTATAGTTTACCAGAGGACGTTCCCCCCTTCTGCAGGTTGACGACAGACTTCACTTCTGCTCTAGGCCTCTCTGTAGCTGCCGTTACAGCTTCTGTGCCCCGTTACTTTTGGTTTGACCCCCAAGTGTGCTTTCTTTACGGCAAGTTCAAAGACAGTCAGACTCTCACTGTCGATTTACCAGAGCATCCAGCTGAAGTTGACGCTGAGTGAAGATGACGTTCTAGGGCCTCCCAGTTCTGAGCTATGGCCGGCTGAGTCTGAACAGGAAATCCTAAATCAACACACAAATAAACAAACAAATAGATAAATCCACACCGAGGTGTGTGTGATGATGCTGGACAAACAGCACGGGCAATTTCTAAAGCAATCTCCAAGAAAGACCAGATTACCCGGAAAGGATTAACAATGAGGCTGACAATGGACTTCTTGTTTCCACCACCAAAGACCAGAAGACTGCAGAGTAATGTCAGAACACTGAGAACTTAAACCTGAACTTGATGGACGCACAGCTACCTGCTGGCTCAAGGGCGAGGTCAGACGCTTCAGGCAAACACAGTCCGAGAGAGGGTGTTACTCAGGGACTCTTGCCAAGGGACTTCCCAGAGGACAATCGTGCAAGAAAGACACCGAAATCCAGGGTGGGGAAGGATATAAAAGACATCGCTAGGCAGAGAAATGGATTGATGGTTTATACACGATTCATTATACATATGGATTTAGAGCAAATAACGTATTGTTAGAAGGATGGCTTTGGAAAAGTTTAGAAATAAAAAAAAATACTAAAATATTAGGCAACCAACCATGAAAGATAAGAGAGGAAATTAAGTATTCTATAGGCCTTATAATATTAAAGAGAATCATCACATTGACTAGACTTTGTTAATCAAATGTGCATTTTAAAGGAAGATAAAAAATAATAAGGAAAACCCAATGAATGCAGAGGCATTATAGAAGGAAAAAAGAAAAAAAATATATAGTAAATACAACATAAGATTATTGGATTAAATTTCAATAGAAGTGAACGAGATTGCTAGTTATAAGAGCGATGTATACTGGAGTAAAAATATTTCCAGCTATGTTCTCTTTTCAAGAGTTATACATAAAGATCATAACATGGAGATTAGGAGAGTGGAGAGATTAGAAAAACAGACAGTAAAATAAGTAGAGCATCTAAAAGAATCTACAAAACATTTCTAGAAATAAATAGTGAGTTCAGTAAGATCATGGGGTATAAGACAAACAGAAAAAACATAATTCTATTTCTTTGTACTTGCAATGAACAGATGGACACCAAAATTAAAAAGTGCAATACCGTTTTTAAACCCTCAGGAATATAAAATAGTTATGTGTAAGACTAATAAAACATGTATAGGACTTGTATGCTAAAGACTATGTAACACTGATCAGATAAATCAAAGGGAATTTAAATAAATGGAGCGATGTGGTACGCTCATGGGTTGGAGGACTTAACATAGTAAAGATGTCAGTCATCCACATATTGATATTTTGGCATAATGTCATTTCTATCAAGATGCCACCAAAACTTTTGGGTAGATATGGATAAGATTATTATAAGATTTATATGAAAAAAGAAGAGGAATTAGGAGAGCTAAAATTTGTTTTTCATTTTTGAGAGAGAGCATGAGTTGGGGAGGGGGAGGGGGAGTGAGGAACGGAGGATCCACAGTGAGCTCTGTGCTGATAGCAGAGCGTCTGACATGGGGCTCGAACTCATAATCCTTCAGATCGTGACTTGAGCTGAAGTCAGACTTCTAACTGACTGAGCCACCCAGGCAGCCCTAAAACAATTTTTTTTTTTAATGAGCAAGATGAGAAAAATCACTCTACCCAATTTCAGGACTTAATACATAGCTGCAGTGATCAAGACCATGTGGTGTTGGCAGAGGACTAGACATAAATATCCATGGAACAGAACAGAGAGTTCAGAAATAGAACCTCAAAATGCATATCCAGTGATTTTTAACAAAGGTGCAAAAGCATTCAAATGGTTCTGTACCCACTGGGTGTCCAAAGGTAAAAACAAACAAACGAAAACACAAAGACAAAAGCTAACCAATCAACAATCCACCCCCCAAAAGCACAACAAAACAGCAAACAAATAAAAGCCTCACAACACGACCTAAGTTGTGTAACTTATGCAAAAATTAATTCAGACTGGACGAGGGCTTATTTGTAAAACCATAAAGGTTTAAAAAAAAAAAAAAAACCATGGGGAAAGATTGCAGGATCTACGGCTGGACAAGGAGTTTGTAAATTTGACGTAAAACATGAAAAGTAAAGGAAAAGTTGTTAAGTAAGACTGCATCAAAATTAAAACCTTTTTGTTCTGCCAAAGACACTGCTAAGGGAATGGCAAGACATGCTACCGAGTGGGAAAAAGTATTTGCAAACTCTCTGATAAAGGTTTACCGTCTGGAATATATAAAGACCTTTAAAATTCAACCGTAATAATAATCAGAAAAAGACAAACAATCCAACTGGACAATGGTCAAAGACACAAAGAGCCCTTTCGCGAAAAAGGAGACATGTATAGCGAATAGGCACATCCAAAGATGGTCAGCATCATTAGCATTAAGGAAATGCAAATTAAAGCCATAGTGAAATATCCCCACACACCTATCAGAATCACTAAAATAAAAGATAGTGACAGCACCAAATGGTGATGAGGATGTAGAGACACTGGATCACTCATACATTTCAGGGGGGAGTGTACAATGGACGGTCGTTTTGAAAACCAGTTTGGCAATTTCATAAAAATTAAATGTGCAATTACAATATGATCTGGCAATTAAACTCATGGTCGATTTACACAAAAATGTGGACACAAATGTTAATAGCGGTATTATTCCTAGTAACCAAAAACATAAACTGCCCAGATGTCCTGCAATGAGGAAATGAAATGGTTGGACTGTGGTACGTCCATATGTAAAACTACTCAGTGATATGAAGGAACCAACTAACTATTGATATACTAAGCAACCTGCATGGAATTATGCTGCATGAAAAAAAAAAAGCCAATCCTCAAAGGTTACCTGTAGTATGATCCTATTTATATAGCTTTCTTGGGCTGAGAAAATTGTAGAAAGGGAGAATAGATGAATGGTTGTGAAGGGCGGAGGAGTGGTAGCAGAGGAAGGGAGAAGGGTAGATACAAAAGTTTTACATGAGAGGCCCCTGTGGGGGGATACTGGCTCCACCACCGTCAATATCCCAGTTTGTTTGATGTACACATTGGGCGAAACTGGGTGAACGGCACAGAAGATATCCCTTTAAGACTCCTTACAATAGGGGGCATCTGGGTGGCTCACTGTGTTCAGCTTACAACTTCAGCTCAGGCCATGATTCCCCAGTTCATGGGTTTGAGCCCTACATTGGCTTTGTGCTGGCAGCTCAGAGCCTGGAGCCTGCTTCAGATTCTGTGTCTCCCTCTCTCTCTGCCCCTTCCCCGCTCATGCTATGTCTCTCTCTCTCTAAAAATAAATAAACATTGAAAAAAAATTTAAATATATAAAAGATATCTTACAATAGCATATAAACCTGCAATTATTTTTAAATGAGTAAAAATAATTTATAAAAAATTAAGCACATAAGTAAATAATTTCCATCTATTTGTATTTATCATATAAGGATAATGATACAGAAATGTTGGGAGCCAAAGCATTTTTTTTTAAAAAAGACAGTAAATGTACAATGCAAAGGAAAGCTGAAATAGCAATATCAATATCAGAAAAACAGAGACTTTAAGGAAAAAAACATTAAGGAAAAATAATTTCATTAGATAATACAGTGATCTAAACAAGAATAATTCTTTAGGAAGATACAATTCTGAACCTGTAGGCACCTACCAACATACTCTCAAGATATATAAAGAAATCATGGGCAGAACTACAATAATAATAAAAGAGCATTTCAATGATAGTGAGAGATTTTTAATTGCTCACAAACTGACAAATCAGGCAGACAGAAAATTATTAAGGACAATTCAAGCAGTAAAAATAATAAACTTGACCCAAAGACATATATGGGAAGAAAGAGTGACAGAAAATTCAGTAACGTAAGTAGGAATACTCTTGTTTAGTGGTATATACATCATACGACAGTTTTTAGAAGGAATCTGGGGATTGGATTGTTTCTCAGATTTTGCACTGATATTCTTACCAGTTTTAGTGGGATGAGGTTGACATACAGTATTGTGTAAGTTTAAATTATACCGTGTGATGACCAGATACATGCATATATTGCAAAATGTTGACCATAATAAGGCTAGTGAACACAACGGCTATTTTGTTGTTGGTGTTGTTATGGTAAGAACGTTAAAGCTCTACCCGCACCGCGATTTTCAAACAGACAATACAGTACGGCTAACTGCAGTCGCCATGGTGCATCTTAGAGTCCCAGAATCTACTCCTCTCATGACTGAACGTCTGTACCCCTTGACCGGTATCTGCCCACCCCATCGCTCTCACCCTTCAGCCCCTGGCAGCCACCATGCCACTTTCTGTTCCTATGAGTACGATGTGTTTAGATTCCACATGTACGTGAGGTCGCACAGGACTTGTCTTTCTCTGACTTCATCGCCTAAGGTCCTCAAGATGCCTCCATGTTGTTGCAAATGACACGATTTCCCTCTTTCTCTATAAATAGGCATTTAGTTTGTTTTCATGGCTTAGTAATTGTGAATAATGCTGGAATGCACATAGGGGTGCGACATCTCTTTGAGATACTGATTTCATTTTCTCTGAATATGTACTTAAAAGTGAAATTGCTGGCTCTTATGGTAGATCTATTTTCAATTGTTTTGGGGGGGACCTCCATTTTTCATAGTGGCTGCACTGGTTTACATTCCTATCTACAGTGTATGAGGGTTTCCTTTTCTCCACATCTTCACCAGCATTTTCTTCTCCTTCTTTTTCTCCTTATTCTTCCCTTTCTTCTTCCCCTCCTCCTTCTCCTCCTCCTCCTCCTCTCCCTCCTCCTCCTCTCCCTCCTCCTCCTCTCCCTCCTCCTCCTCCTCCTCCTCCTCCTCCTTCTTCTTCTCCTTCCTTCTCTCTCTCTTTCCATCTGAGTAAAGTCATCTTATAATACTACAATAGTTTCTGGTGTACAACATAGCGACTGGATGAGTTTACACATTTCTTTCTTCTCTTTTTGATACTAGCCATGGTATGAGGTGATATATCAGTGTGATATTTTTCTTTCACCTTTTTTTTTTTTAATTTTAATTTCAGTATAGTTAACATACAGTGTTATATTAGTTTCAGGTGCACAGTAGAGTGATTCAACAATTCTATGTATTACTCAGTGCTCATAATAAGTGCATTCTTGTGGTTTTGATTTGCATTTCCTGATGATGAGTGATGTGAGTGCCTTTTCATGTACCTGTTAGTCATTTGTGTGTCTTTTTTGGAGAAACATCTATTCAGGTTCTCTGTCTAGTTTTTAAATGCGGTATTAATTTTTTTGTTATTCAGTTGTATGAGTTCCTTATATATTTTTGATATGAACCACTCATCAGATACAGGTCTTGCAAACATTTTCTTTTATCTGCAGATAGAAGTTTTAAAAGGCTCGATTACACCACTTCTTGCTCAGTCACTGCTTTTTCGGTGAGCCACTGACGCTGTTCATGGCGCTCAGTGCCCTGATGGTTTATCACAGAGGCTCCCAAAGGCTTACCTGTGAGTCAGAGGTGGTTTGAGAGGCGGCTTTCACGAGTCTGCAGCAACACGGCCAAAATAAGAGGTTTGCAGCATGGTTTTTGTGATCGGATTTTCTTTGCTTCAAAGGAATGGCCTATTTGTTACTGTATCTTTAAAATGCCCTTGCTCCTACAAAATGACACTGCTGAAATTATTCTGTTCACTGTTTTTGTTGTTCTCATTTCTTTAGTGCACAAAATTCAAAGCTTGCAATACTTTAAAAAATTGCAAATGGATTCCAACTCTTCTGTTCTTTCTGATCCTCCTCTGTGACCAGAACAGAGCCTGTGATGTGGGGTAACTTTCTCATGTCTGCCATAGCTCCTAATTCTGGGCACTGCTCTAAATATGGCCTATTCCTTTTTAATACAATGTTAAGGCTGGTGATTTTATACCCATTGAACAGAAGCATAAACTCCATCTCGGAGAAGTTTGGGAACAACTGTTACCATGGATTTAGCATTTGACTCCCAGTTCAGATCACGTTTTGGAGCAAACTTATCTTCTTCCATGACCCAGGACATGTGCGAGTTGGGTAGTCTATGAACCGATTCTCTTCAAATCTTTGGGCAAAGGGTCCCCTAAAAGTACACCTAGGTTAGACCCAGTAGCTAACACGATTTCTTTGGTGGGGGGAAGGAAGTTTTGAGCTCTTTGCGTTAAGATCCTGTCAATATGCCCTCTCAAATTACATGGTTCTTAAGAGAAGAAAGCTGCTTTAATAAAAATAGATACTGCACGACATGTTATTCTTTATAATTGGACCAAAGATCACAAAGACCATACACTTACAAGATAATCTGAAAATGAGCAGACAAATAATATAGTAATCACCAAATCCTTATTACTTGAAGCCCATCCGTGCCAGGAGGCCCTCTCTCCCTTGATGATCAAGCCTGACCCCTATTAATTTTAATAGGAGTTAAGTAGTCACATCAAGGGGAGTATCCCTGAGTACTCGAAGCAAACCAGCCCCGGAGATTAAGACCTCCACTCTTGGCTTTCTGCTGAAAATGTGACACATCGCCTGATGCTTATCTGCTTTTAATTGTGTGTTGTGTGTGTATGTTTTTGTCCCTTCTTTTGCAGAGGAGGCAATTTGCAAATCGTTGCTATCTGCCTCCCTACAAGGAAGAGATAAATTATATGAGAGGCTGTGGCGTTTGGCCTGTTTGATATCCTTTGCTGATAAATTGAAGTGCACCTTCATAATTAATACCCAATCTTTGCAGATCGACTCTGAGGCACTGGAGCTGGTGGATATCTGGCCGTAATGAAAAATTATTGTTGTGATGCACCCTGCCCCTCCCCCCCACCCCACACCTTTTTATCGCTATCGTCAAAAATAGGCACAGAACAAATCTATCAGAGGTTTTGTTGGACAGCGTCAGAAAGATCCCTCGGTTTTATTAAACAGCATCTTCAAAGATTCAACAGAGACAGACTTGCTTCTGTGAGCTTTTTAACATGTAAGTGACATTTCCCTGCGTTTAAATACGGCTTTGTTAGGCTGTGCTTGCAATCAGAATGCAAGGGAAAAAAATCCCGTTGTTAGAACCTGAAACCAAAGAGAAATAGATCATCCTTTAGTTTAGCTCTTGAAATAGGAAGTCGAGGGAAAGCCAGAATCCGAGAAATCAAATTAAATTTAAAATTCCTGGGAGCTCTTGGAATGCAAGATCAGGATAAACATTTCGTCCTGAGCAATGAAACCAAACAAAGCAAGACGCCATTTAGTAAGATTTGGGGACGGATAAGTGAGGCTCTGTGTTGGTGTAGGACTTTGTGACTCAGGAGGTATTTAGGAAGCTGGCCCACGGTTCCCCACACTTCTCCTCTGGATGGGGCAAGTG
Organism: Mungos mungo; assembly: GCA_004023785.1. Taxonomy (NCBI): domain Eukaryota; kingdom Metazoa; phylum Chordata; class Mammalia; order Carnivora; family Herpestidae; genus Mungos; species Mungos mungo. Next base: position 88,783 of record PISW01004679.1, read on the forward strand.
AGTAAGGCCATCTAGCAGGTGGGGATATAGGCTCAGTAAGGGGGCTGAGCTCTCTTGAGGCGGACCTGGGGGCAAAATAGAGGTCTTCTGACATCTGTTGCGACTCCATAGCAAGCTCACCAGCGCCTTAAGGGGATTTACCTGCCAGTAAGTGCAGAGGGGGGTGTAGACAAAACGGAAGAGCTGAAGCCGTTAGCCAGCCATTCCCAACTGTCCTCCATCTTCCCCTTCTCCCCCCAAACTGGCCAGACCACTGGCTTTTTGAGGACCACCTGTGTCACTTCACGCTCACTCTTCTGGTTGCTGTGTCTGCACCGCTAATTTGGATTTGGCTCCTCTTTGTACCTACTCACTGTCACTGGCAGAATACCATCCCCTTGCCCAGTAAGACACATCAGAGCAAGTCCTCAGAGCATTTCAGAGGCGCTGCAATGAGATTCAGAAAGACACATAGCCGGAAGCCCAACGCTCCTCTTACTGGACATAGATAATTATTACTATTATTATTTTAATAAAGTTTATTTATTTTGAGAGGGTAAGGGGAGGGACAGAGAGAGAGAGGATAAGAGAGAATCCCAATCAGGCTATGTATTGTCAGCACAGAGCCCAACCCAGGACTCGAACTCATGAACCGTGAGATTATGACCTGAGCTGAAACCAAGAGGAGTTGGACACTTAACCAACCGAGTCATCCACACTCACCCCGATCGTTATGTTTAAGTACCTGCCTTGCAAGAAGGTTGTGGGGAAACCAAAAAGTCAAACAGAGACTTCCAATGTTTGAGTGTCTTGCATGAGTTGAATAAGATTGTGTGATTCTTCCAGTGTTGCAACGTGAAGTCCTCTATCCAACCTCCTAACCATGCAACTCTTGCTGGTTAAATACTAAGAACCTACTTTATGTAAAAATCTTTCCTACCGTGATGTTCACTTACGGAGGGAGGCAAGAAGTAGCCAGCAAGTTTAAAACACATCTTCATGTGTTGAAAGGGTCTACAGAGAAGTGTAAAGCAGGGTAAGTGGGGAGATAGTGAGTGAGGAGAGAAACTATTTAAAAAAAATATGATCCGTGAAGATGCCAAGGAGGTGGCATTTGAGCATTGAGGTGAACAAAGAGAGTAAGCTACATGCATAGGAAGAGAGGACTATGAGGTTAAATGTATTTTAGGTGTACATGACCATTACCCACTAGAAATAACAAGACCACATGTGGGCGAGCCATCAGGGACCTCTGGGGGTGAAGAACAGCCCACAGGGATGGAGGTTCCCCAACCGCCATGACTGGCCTCATGATTTGGTGCAAATTACTTCTCCCTTAAACTGGAGGGATAATAAGATATTTGGGGCCACTTGGACTAAAAATCCTGCTTCGTGTGAGATTTGCCCCAAAGATTTGATCATCTTTCTTCCTCTCCATTTCCCCCAACACTTTTTGCCATTCAGATGAGAAAGTCATGGTGAGTCTTCTTTGGATTCCAGTCACGGGTTCCAGTGGACACCTCAGAGAACCCCAGTATAAGGAGTAGCAAGAGACATCATACATTCTTCGTGAAGTATCCTTAGCACAGATGGAAAACCCTCTTCAGAATGAAAGCCAGAACGTGGCGTGACAATGGGGAAAGATCCTGGAAAGGATCCTAATGTCGTAAATGCACAGTAGTTATTCTGAAGATCATTCTCCTGGTGACTTACCCCTGCTGGCAACCTCACGTCTACTTCCAGTTGAGATACCATCTTGGAAAGAAGGCTGACATGAACTCTTCAAGCCAGAATGTTAGGAGCTAATATCTGTGTTCCCTGGCATACAAATATAGGAAAGTTGTGGGTATGAAATCTTGGGAATTGAAGAATTGTTCCAGAAACGAAAGGGGTTTTCGTATCTTCCTTTGGAAAGGAAGAAAAAAACGAATGAGTGAGTTACACAGAGATACACAACTATGCCTATTAAATCAATTAAATCAAACATTGCTTTATTTTCTTTCACTGTTTTGGGTTTTTGTTCGAAACTTGTCATTGCAAGAATGCTTAACATTTGGAACATTTGTGAACAGCTGAGCCCAGGTGAGAAAAGCACTTGTACTGACGACAGACTACGGATCTCAGGGTCAGAAGCCAGTCCATCTCATAGCTCTGCATTTACTGGCTCCATGACCTCAGACAAATCACTAGACTTGTCTTTACTTTGATTTCGTAGTCTATAAGTTAGGAGTATCACACCTGTCCAATTTACTTCAAAGAGTGAGAAACAAATAAAAATGACAGCTGTGAATACATTTCTCTGTAAATACCAAAGCCCTGGCAAATATAAAGATGAGAAGGAAGAGGAAAAAAATAGAAGGGGAGGTGGAAAAGCACTCAACTCTCATTTATTTTTTATTTTTTTAATGTTTATTTATTTTTGAGAGAGAGAGACAGAGAGAGAATGTGAGTCAGGGAGGGGCAGAGAGAGAGGGAGACACAGAATCTGAAGCAGGCTCCAGGCTTCAAGCTGTCAGCACAGAGCCCAATGTGGGGCTTGAACTCATGAACTGTGAGATCATGTAACCTGAGCTGAAGTTGGATGCTTAACCGACCCAGGTGGCCCTTTTTTTTTTTTTTTTTTTTTTTTTCAGGGAATGGGGCAGAGGGAGAAGGAGAAAGAATCTTAAGCAGACTCCACACTCAGTGCGGAGCCCAACACGGGCCTCCATCCCATGACCCTGGGACCATGACCTCAACTGAAATCAAGAGTCACACCCTTACCAGGACGTAGCCACCTGGTGTCCCAACTCTCATTCATTTTCATCTTAGTTACAGTAGGGGTCTGGTTGGAAGATCTGAGCCCTGGTGGGTAGTATCCTGGGCCAGCATTATCTCTCTAGCACACTCAGGCCAATTGTCAGAGCTGTGCATGTCTCCCGAGCGTATTTATGGTCCTTTGTGTCTCCATTTTCAAGGGACAGACAATCCTCAGAAGGTAGCTTATTATATTGATCATCACTCAAACTTTACAGCGTCCCCATTGCCTATAGGACAAAGGCCAGATTTCTCTAGAATTTTAGAGCTGCCATGGCTTGTCATTAATCTCCTTGACTAACATGGTTTTACTTTTTCTGATCTTTTTGAAAAGCATGGGATTCACTCCAGTTCATCTAAACACAGGAGAGACCATGAGAGGCGGCCAGTGACAGGTCTGGATTCTGAGATGTTCTCCAGGAAGGGAGAAGGGGCTGGCCCCAGGCTGCCCTAGCAATGGGGTGCAAGCCGGGAAGTGAGCGCTGGAAGACAGGAAGAGGTGGTCTACATGGAGTGCTTTGTGCTAGGGAAGCTATTTCTTGGGATTCTCCCACTGCCCGAGGAGAGAAGCACCAGATTTTCCAGCTTAGCGCTAAAGAACAGAAGTTCAGAGCATCAAAATGGCTTTAGCAAGTTCCTAAGAAGTTAAGTGGACTTAGAACCCTGATCCTCAGACACTGAACGATGGATGTTCTCTACTGGCCACACAGCTAGTGATCAGACAGCACCATCTTCATCTTCGAGTCAGCCTGAGGACCGCATCTCCACTGTAGGTTTGGGTGCCATGCAGAGTTGTGTGTGGGAAGCGATTTGACAGCAGCAATACTGTATTTCTGCGAGGTGGGTCTGGAAGTACCAGGGACTGATTCCTAAAGACAGCAATGGGAACAACTGGGAAGACGCAGACGCAAGAAATACGTGGAGAAAGGACCATGCAGTGAAATGGTCAGAGGTGGAAGGGAGGCCGGGGAGATGTGAGTGACCTAGAAATTCCACGCACAGGACCTAGAAGGAAGAACCAGACCCCACAGGACTTAACGAAGAGCACTGCCACTTGCAAGTTGTGTATCGTAAATGAGTTTCGGGTTGCACAGAAATTTAGTTGCTTTTTTTTTTTCTCTTTTTTCCCTGGCAATCACAATGCTCCCTACTCCTGGGATCAATATTTGCCTCCGAGAATGAAAATTATCACATCCACCTACGGTGGGTTGGCTAGCCGTCTGTGGGCACAAGCTCAGCAAACCGTAAGTGTCCATGGGGCGTGGGTGCAGCTCCGACCCCGATCAACGAGGCAGCAATAATGTGGAAGAGCTCGGACTGGAATGAGGTTATCATTTAGGGAGTGGGTTCCTGGAGGCCTTTGTAATATTTATCAAGAAACAGAAAGAAAAAACTTCCATGATTAGCTGACAGGTGAGCAGCCTGGGACCCAGAACTGGGAAGTCAGCCAACTAGACCTAGAAGGGCCAGTGAGAACTGTCACAGAGACAGCAATCCGTGGCCCAGAGTTTTTTCCTGGTGCTGATACAGGTGCAAGGCTGTCCTCCCCGGGTGTCAGAACCGCCCACTCACTGCCTGGAAGCTGACAGCCATGCTCACCGAGCAACCGTGGGGCGGCAGTGACTTTCCTGGTGTAACTGCCGATGGTGAATAAATATTTTGGCCACCGCGAGGATTTTGTCACTCTCAGGTCAATTTCTCATTGAAACCGAGTCTGTTAACATGTTGGTAGCTATACATCTAGCTTTTTGAGCTAGGTTAGTATGAGTCTAGATATAAGGGCTGAGTCGTCTCCTTCAAGCTGATAAATTTCCTGAGTATGCCAAAGTGAACGGCCATTTCTGGGCGTGGACCACGATGTATTGAGCTGCTTCCAGAAATCTTCCTCTGCAGCCACATGCTTTTCTCTCAGATGATAACGCTCCACGGTCCCCTGACACCCAGGGCTGGTTCACCTTGTGTGAGGTCCTTAGGGCTGGGCCCAGGTCATGTATGTTTCAACTATGCCTTTCAGACAAGAGGCAGCTTGCAACGCAAAGGAAGAAAAACTGAACGTTTGTTCACTTTCATCTAATGAGGTTCTAATTCTGGTGGCTTAATTTTCTGTGAAGTATGTTTTTTTCCTAAAGCTTCGCTTCCACCCAAAGAAACCTAGATACAAGCCAGAGTTGGTATAAATGTGTCACTGTGCTCAAGCCACACAGCCTTTTATTAATGACACTTCCAAGCTCTGTTATTGTGTTCAAATTGGCAAAGGGGAGTTCTGTGCTTGCAGAATGTAATTCAAGAACCAATAAAAGTTGATTACATACATATGAAACGTATGGACTCTGGGTAGGAGTCTTGGACGGATTACAAAGCGAGTGTCATGTTTCATCTTCTGCATGGGGTTTTATGGGAGGCCCACATGAAGCCACAAACATCTACATCGTCCCTTTCACTAAGCATCATGTAAACAGAATCGTGTTCTTATTCAAAACTACATCGGCAAGATCACAGTTCAGAACGAGGTCTAGATTTTATATCAACTTCAGCTCTAAACTAGAGAATCTTACAAGAAACTCAGAAATTAATTAGGAGGAACAAGAGGTCATCTTTAACTATGAACAATTAAAATAAAATAGACTGTTCCTTCCCTGACTGGAGAGGTGGCAGCTGGAGGTACACGATCTATGTAAGGATGAGCTTTTTTTTTTTTTTAACTTTAACATACATGCAAAAATAAAGCCGTGTTTCCCCCTCCCTACCGCCCCTGATTTATAGCATCAAGACTGATAAGTATTATTGAGAAGTTTGTTTGTTTGTTTCTTAAACAGCAAAAGAAAATGCCTGAATACTCTTCTGGCTTTATCCGGTTCCTCGCTGTGGAAGTATCCGAGACTTGTTCCAGCCCGTGTTGAAACGCAGCCACCTCTGGGCAGCGACATGGCAGCTGCTTGCCAGCCCCACTGCACAGCTGGTTTTGAACAGGAAATGAGGGAGCCCTTCTCCAGGGAAAACTACAGGGAATTTTTGGTGAGCAGAATGCAATTACCCCGGCTGGAAGGGTGCCAAGGTGGGATGGTGCACTCCTGACTGTTGCGAAGACATCATCATGGGGCTCTCTCCCACATAGACCATGTTTTAAACAGAAGACAGAATGAAAATATAATTACGATCATCTTAATCACTCTAAGGTAATTATGACGATGTTAATAACTATAATAGTTTTCCATAAAGATTCTGGAGCTTTCTATGGTTGAGAGTAAAGACCAACGGACACAACAATCAAAAACAATAAATTCAGAACAGATGATGTTATCAGCAGTGGCAGAATTATCTAGATTAACCCCTTCAACATGACTGGCGGGTGCACATCGGTTCTTTACTAAGCACGGGGGACTGCTCTGCAGCTCGAAATTTGAGTGGCGCTTGCCGAGGTAGAGAGCAGGCTGGACCCAGGGCACCGGGAGCTCTGTCCTGAGCTTGCATTTACTCCGGAGTCTCACAGATCCTTTTCACAGCCGCTTCCTTTGTGGCCCCGTGGCAATTTGACCAGCAACTTTTAAAGATCTGTATTTTACTATCCCCAGCTTGCAGGTGAGAAAACTGAGGCTCAAAGACAGAAGCCGACTTTGCAAGCCTGCACTGGTAAGTGTCAGGGTGACGATACCACATTAGCCCCTACACTTCGCTGTCTTCCAGAGCACACTTGAATAATACACCTCATTCTTCCCTCTAGAAATGCTAATTTATGTTTCTCCACATATTTTTAGTGCCGGATTTCAGCATTATGTAAGATGTAGTTTTGAAGTTGGAGCCATCAAAAAGTTCAATCATGACTAGTTGACTAGAAAATATATTTGATAATAAAAATTCAGTTCAAAAAAATGGGTTACATAATCCATTTTGCTAAACATAGCCTGCAAGAATCTAATGAGAGTCAACTCTGAAATCAATCACTCGGGAAGCTAAATTGTTAAAGTTCTTGTGAAGTAGTTTCTTGATAAATGGTATTCTTTGATGGAGCGGCTGAGTAAATATGGTACACTCGTGATTGATCCTCAAGAATCTTGAGTTATCTTTAAAATGATATTTCATTTTTATATTGATATGCGGTCACGAAGAACGACACACATGGATTCAAATTCTAGTTCCATCAGTATCTGAATGACCTTGGATGTGGCCCTTCATTCTGGAGTAGACGTCAGGAGGTGGAATAAGGTTGGCATTACCTGCGTGGCTAGGGATGATTAAATGATATATAGGAAAATGCCCAACATGACGCTTGCCACACAGTATGTGCTCCGGGAGCTTAATACAATTATTTCCAGTAGTTATTTATAGTTATCTGCCTTCAGTCCAAATAAAATCCTACAATAATTTGCAGGGCATAACTTCTCAATAAATATATTAATTTTCATGATAGTGCTGGGTGATTTAATTTGGATATTTAAATTGAAAGGTTGAATGAACTAAACCATACTGAGGATGTGCAGATACAAAAATCATTTGAGAAAATAAACAGGAACATGGCAGAGGACTGTTTCCAAGGATCAGAGGCCCCAGTCTCTGAGCTCTATAAAGGAAAGTCTCTTTCTGTTCGATTCATTGATTTACCAAATATTTGTTAGATGCCTATGAATGATTGGCTGTGTGCAAGGTGATGACAATATAAAATATACATATAAGTTTTAAAGACAGAAAGTTATAGATTTATAGATTTAAATGTTTTAAAGATAAAGAGTATACTCTTTGATCTCAAGAGATTCACAGGGTAACTCCTCAACAGATGTGAAGACAAAGTATTTCATATAGTAATTATATTTCTTTGGAAGCGATGGTAGCTTAGGATCAAATTCTCTTGAAGATTCTACTAAGATTTCTAGATACTTTTCAGTACCTTGAATCATCACTGAGCACTGGTTACAAATCCCTGGCTAAGGTAGGGATGGCTAGTACAGGACAGTAGACCAGATGGACTAGGTCTTCCTTAGGGCTTGATCTGGTGACCGACCCTCTAGCTCAATGAGTAGAATTCTTGCACAAACCCGGGAATCTTGGGTGTAAACAGGAGAGGCTGTTTCGTGATGTAAACATTGGAATACCCTTCCTTGCTTGATACAATATCTGGGAGAGATCAATGGGGCATTTTGCTTCAAGTCTCCAATATCATGCAAGATCCAAAGTGATTGATGCAAACATGCCCGTCCCTCCTCTCTGTCGGGCATATCTATTTTGTGAATTTAACCAGAAGTATAGGTTAAGTTCATGAATCCATTATTATACTTCATAATATAAACAGTGTTGCATATGAGACTAGAAGAGGAATAAATCTTCAGGGCACTGTCAATTCACAGTTGTCACCTCCAGCATCTTGCCTCTTTCTCATGATGGCAGATAAAAGGAGGTGAGAGGGAACAATAGCAAAAGAAAGGAGGGGGAAACAGGGGAATGAACACCGCAAGTCTGGAAGGTTCCCTAACACCAGCTGAAACCTTTGTGCACAATTAGACATCACTATTTTCAGCACTCCGAGTCCAGACCTTCTTGCCAATTATACTTGCTGCAAGTGTCAACGAGTTTCTACGGAATCATGTTTCTGCTTCTTGACTAAGCTGTAAGGATCTACCTATAAATATAGTTATCTGAATTTCTTCTTTTTCATTGTGCAACTCCCGACCTTTAGGAAAATTTGCAATGTTGATTATCCATTTCATTTAAAACTAGAGTCATAGCTAATTCTTGAAGCACTTTTGGAAGCTGAAAATAACTAGTCTGGCTCATTTTGCAAAATGATTTTGTAGAATCTCCAAAGAATACTTTACACTGAGATTATGGGACAGGGCTCAGTAAGAGGTTAGGGTATATTCCAGCGGACTTGCTGTATGATCTTAGGAAGTCACTGGTGTGTTTAGTTTCCTAAGGAAAGGATTGGACTGTAGGTCTCTTTCAGCAATATGACTCATCAGTCACGGGCAGTGCCTTTGATGTTGAAATGCACAAAGCCATCACTGGTCCCCACTCGGTTTTCATATCACCCCTCATTTTATGAGAGACTCTCAGGCTAGATAAATGATTGGCATTCCCTTCTGAACCTGAGAAATATTGGAGCGTGTAAGAGTTTTCTTTCATTTCCTTGAAGGAAGGGGGAATCCATGGCATTGTGGCATCTTCATAGATGCCACTGGTCTCATCACAACAGCTGAGGCAACATTCACAGTAGCAGGTGAGCGCACACACACACTTACATGTGCACGTGCACACACCATTGAAGTTAATGATGGGGACATCTCCTTATCTTTATATTCTTGGGCACATTCAGGGATCAAGACGTGGCATGTGACTATGATCTTTCTATTAGGATATGGTGAACTGGGGACATTCTAGAAGACTTAGAAACGGGGCTTATATAACACACATGATTTGCATAGCATCTTTTGTGCCAGTAAAAAAGATCCCGTATCCGATGCTGGGTCTCAGAAAAAGCCGTCCAGCTACTTCGCATTGCTCTGTTCCCTTCTCATAATCCCCTCCGGAGCCCCCATGAATGGAGAGTTCGGAGGCTGTCTTTCACATCAGGCGGCAAGCCACACCCCTGCACCCTTACCGTGAGAGTGCACCATATTTTTCATTTCTTCAACTTGCATTGGCAATCTGTTTTAGCATAATTTACACATTTACACATTTTAGAGAGCAAGGCACAGTCATGAAACTTAATTCCAAAAAACATAAGCACTGGAGGCTGCCTCTGCACATTAGCTTTGCAAAGCATATGAACGCCTCTGCTGAAACCCAGTCCGAGGCACACGCTTGTTTGGAGTCAGCGTCAAGAGGTACCTGCTGATCGTCATGTGCTACCGAAAATGCCTTAGATTGGCCGCCTAGAATCCCATTTGATTGACCTCTAAATGTTGGTTTGGGGTCAGCATGACTTCGTGCTGGGGTCAGCCTGCCTTCTGCGCCTGCTGCTTCCTCGGCGCCCCGCAGACACCAGGAATTCTGCTGAAGAACTTGCTTCTTGGTGTCAGGGAAGCAGGTTTCTGCCCGACTCTGCTATTAAGAGTAATTTGACTGATTCATCCTCCCACACTGACTATTTCTTTTAAATGGGCTTAGAAAGCTCATGGGGAGGGGGGAACACAGCGGTGCACAGAGCTGGAGCCTTTGGAATTGTACAGAATTGGATCCAAGTCTCCTCTCTTCTCTTTCTGGCCTGGCGACCCTCAAGTGGACTGTGCCCCTCTGGGCCCCCACTTTCACTTCTAGAAAGACAAGGCCAAGGTGCTCTCTAATGACCTTGTGGTAAGGGATTCGTGGGAAAGCACTTGGGGAGTGAGCCCTCTTTTGATAATAGTTCTCTTCCCTCTATTCTCTGGTGGAAAAAGGAGAAAGGCAGACCGTGTGCAAAACAGAGTATGTCTTGCGTCTCTCCAGAGGATGGCTCCTCTGAGGAGGTCCCGTTTGTGACCCCCTCTGACGGCCGTCTTCGTACACAGAGTAATTGAGTTTCTCTCCTACTCAATTGGGCTGCTTCCTTAAAAGTAGTGATTAAAACAGATTTACTGGAGGGTTGGATGACATTTATACGGACTGGAGGCATTTTCCTGTTCATTTTGTTTGGGGAGTAACCTTTCAGAAAGGGTAGATTTAATTTAGGGAACACTTCATTAAGCGGGCCGGATCACTAGGAGGAATATTCTTACAATGAAACGTGTCATGATCTCAGAGGGTGTGCGCAGTTTTCACAGACCCAACAGTGAAGGGGATTGAAGATTTGGGGAGGGGGCTTCTTTGAGTTAGTGGGACTTGCACTGGCACTTCTTTCTTGTGATCATTTTTCTTTTTCTCCTTTTTGGGTTTGAGTGATCCGCGGTGAAGGCGTGTCTTGTCTCCACTGCTGGCGACAGCTGATGGAGTGTACATGATTAGGGCCAAATAAACAGAGATACTTTGGGCACTAACTCGTATGTTGAAATCGCTCAGAGTGAATGCTCGCTCTCCCTTTCCACACAATTCCACCTCCAGTTACTAGGGCTGTTTCCAGGTCTTTTAAGGTGGGTCGTTCAAGGACTCTTTGGGGATCTCAAATGCCTGGCAGAACCGTCCAGAAATGAGACGGACTTCAGTAACTGGAAAGACTCAGTAGCCTGGGGAATAATGCACTTTAAACAAAAGCAACATTTGTTGACCAACGTTTCCTTCTTGACCCTTAAAAAGCAGAACACAAAGGTGTTTTTCACGACCTCCAGTCGGTCTTTAGCGGTCCTCGGGCCTGAGAGACTTCGCCCTCTGTTTTCTAGACTTGTTGCTGTTTTCTTTGCTTCTTGCAATCCTCTCCTGGCTGCTTGAGTGTTCGCTTGTGGCTAAATCTTTATTAAAAAGACAGTTTTAAACCAGGTTCTCCAACATCTCTTGCTTTCATCTTTTAACACGGAGTGTCTGTCCAAACACCAAGGGCACCATCCAGCTTTCCCCTTTAGCAGAGCACCGAGCCTGGTCAAATGAAGTCATCAAAACTCCGTGCATAAAGATGCCCTAATTCAATCGTGCTTAGAAGCTAGTGCAAGCTGTCTTCAATTGTATGCAAAAAAGTAGTGTCATCCCCGTGTTCATGAAATATTTCCTGGACTCAGTACACTTCTCCAGTGGTGAGCAGAACGTAATAGGTCTAACAACACCGTCTACTATTTTTGATGAAGCCTCCTACGGTTCTGTAACATTTATTGGTCAGGAAACAGCCTGGATACAAGCTTTTACATTTCTTGATGGATTGAAATATTTTTAAAAAAGAACCTGTTCCTTAGTGTATATTTTAGAAATTATGCCAGGCCAAAGTTAGCATTCTGTTTTTCATTTTTCAATTTGCAGAGACTTGAAAAATGTGTCTTGGAATAGAGGTGATGCTGTGAACAGGCCCTCTTATATACTAGTTGCAAGAGGGTAAATTGGTATAATTTTTAGGAAAGGCAATTTGCCAAAATCCGTCAGGACCATTAAATATGTTGGTACCCTTTGGCCCAGTCATTCTCTTTCCAGAAATCTATTCGAAGAAAATAATCCAACACACGTAGGTATTTTCCATGAATTGGTTTATTGAAGCATTACTGTAATCATGAAAATACAAAAAAAAGAGGAAACTACAAAATAGGTGAATAATTAGGAAAATGGTATATATACATATTATTAAGTTATGTGAATAAATCCACTTCAATGATATATGAAAATGTTTATTGATGACATTAAGGGCAAAATGCAGCAAACACAGCTCTGTAAAATGTGTGTACTCAATGATGGAAAGAAATCGTGCCAGAATGTTTATTATTGGGTATCGTCTTGTCTTGGGTTTACAGGCCACTTTTCTTTTTGCTTTATGCATTTTTGTATCATAAGCATGGAAAAGAATTAAAAACATTCTCAGCAGTACTCATAATTTGGCCAAAATTGTGTGTGTGTGTGTGTGTGTGTGTGTGTGTGTATAGATGAAGAAATGTTTTTTGTAGAAAAATAAAATATGTCTAGCAAGAAAGATGAAACAAAGAAATAGTTGGGCTGAGTTCACATTTTTCAAACCAACTTGTACTTCTAAAATAGAATTCTGCCTCTCCACACACTGGGTTCCTGGAATCTGACCAAAATCTGCACAGTAATATTAACTCCACTTAAAAAAGGGAAGAGAACATATTGAACTGCATTCACTTATGCTCTGGGTGCCTGGAAGAAATCCGTTGGTGTGTACCAAAGTGATGACATGCTTGTTTCTATTTGCATTTTGAAAATTGACAGATAATTGAAAAGAATCAGCATATGAAATTTCTCAGAGGAAGCAAGCTGAAAAGCCAGAGGAACCTTGCCCATGCAGCATCCTGTGCCCACAGTCTGGTTGCAGAATGTTCTAGAACTGTGTAGCTCTGTAGTTCTCATCAGAGGCGTTCTCTGTTTGGCTGGGGGCTGGGAAAACCTTCCTCTGCTGTCCAGCCAGTGCACCAGCGGTTCTTTCTACTGGGTACATCTTTCCTGTCACTTTCTCCAACTATGATTGCTGGAAAATTGCAGAGACCCTACCAAGGAAATCAGCAGGCAGCCATCTTGCTTCTGAGGGTGTCCAGAGATACTACAGAGGACGGTCTTACTAGACCATCATTTCTTATGTATTTATTAGGTGTTTTTTTTTTTTTTTAACTAGAAATGGTAAGCCTGGCTTTACATTAAGCAAATACTCAATCCACAGATTTTTAGATCACCACAAAGACCTAAGCGCGTTTTAAAGTTTGCGGACATGCACAAAATATACATTGATAGATTTAAAAGTGGAATCCATAGAGCAGTGCAAAAGCAATAACTAGTTTGTCCCTAATTAAAAGGAAACCTGGTGCATGAGGGTGTTTTCAGGAGGGGAGGGAGGAAAGGAGGGGAGAAATGGGAGCGGAGGCAGAGGGACACAGAGGAGAAGGACACTTTACAAGGGCAACATGCCTCTGTGGTTGTAACCTTGTAAATTGAGACCCGAGCCACCTATGTGAGGACATCAATCTGAATTTGGTGCCTCACGCTGCCCCCGGGGCCCGGGTAGAGGTGCCGAGAAGCACATGGAGTTGATCTGAGAACAGAGCCGCATGTCTGCACTTTCGTGTTCTAGTCTCCCACAAAATGTATTTATTTAACAAATGTCACCCAAAACAGCTTGGTAGCAGATGAGGTTTATTTAATGGCAGTAAAACAGGTGAAACATTCCCTACATTTTTCGTCTCTGTTTATGTTTCTATCAAAAAAAAAAAAAAAACTGAGCTAGTTACAGCTCTTTACACACTCAAACAGAGCCGTGGCGTAGATTTGGGAAGTCACGCAAATTTCACTTGGTAACCGGTTTGGAAAACACACATCTCTCACTCTCTGTCTCTCTCTCTTTTCTCGGAGCAATTTATGATTTTTTACCCAGAGGACAGGAGCGTCAGATCCCAATTCGACTACATTTTATTATTATTTTATTTTTGGAATGCTTTCCCCTCCACCATTAGCCGTCTGCATTCGGCTGGAAGCTCTTTTCGGGCTTCCTTTCCCTTTCTATTTTCCCTTTCCCGTGCTTGGTGCGAGTGCCCTCGGCGGGCAGAGACACCCACCCCATCTCCTCCCCAGCCCTTTCAGCTGTAACCTTTCCACAAGTAAATGCTAATTGAAAAAGAAAGAACACCACTAATCTTGGAATTTAAATGCATTTAACAAAACCAATCTCGCTGTAAATTGTTGTTTCTCCATTCCCTTTTCCCTAACAGATGTCGAGAAACTGCAATTCCTATTAAGAACACTTGACTGTTTACTCAGCACGAGAACCTCAGCCCGGCTCTGCATCAATCTAAATGCGTTTCGAGACGTCAGGCCCCCGAAAAGTGCAGACGGTTAGTCGGTTATTTTTAAACGTAATCTTCACATAAAAGAACCACGGCGTTTTCCCTTTCACTTTGTCATCCCCTCTCGTTTTTAACGATGGCATCAAGCATAGGCATAGAAGGGAATTTTTATGGCCCGTTCCATTTCCAGTCGCTTTCGGCGTGAGCCGGTGGATCTGCCGCGCGGCGAGCGGAATTATTAGTTAAGTTTATGAAGCTGATTGGAGGGGTGGGGAGGGTGGGCACACAAAGGTGCTGTCTGGGCTCCTAGGGCCCCAGAGCCGGAGGCCGGAAATGGAGCTGCGGCTTTCCGCTGGGGCGCGCGTCACGTGTGTCTCCAGATGCCCGTGGACTTGAACCTGCAGAGCGGCCGGAGGCCGCGCGGGGCGCAGTGCGGGGTCCCCGGCTCGGCGCTGCCTCGCGGCCCCAGGAGATGAGCTCGTGTCCACATCTGAATCCTGAGATCCCTCGCGCTCACTTGGCCTGATCCCCCGAGCGGCTTATCGTAGTTGTCGTTTGTTTTAAAGCACTTGCGTAGCAGTTGGCACGTAGCGTACATATATTGCACGCGCAAGCCGCGTGGTTCGGCAGCAGTGTGTTTGCACTGGGTTGTAAGGGCCCTTGTCATCCTGCCAGCACCGAGCTGCACAATTTGGAAAGATATATTTTCAGAATTCGTCACATTTTGACATGTTTTCCCTTTCCCGCTCACTGTCCCTTTTATTAAACTTGTTAAGAATAGGAGAAAAAAAAAAAAAAACCAACCGGCAGATTAAAAAAAAATAGCATCAACTCAAAACTGGGAAAAAAAAGTCCCTGTTTGGAAAGGGACAGGGGCACGTGCATTTCCTGGGGACCTGCAATCAGTGGCCTCCTGGGCACCCGGGGACAGTGATGGGAGACGTTGACTCTGCAAGGCAACTGGGTGGCGTGGCTCTTGCTTGCTCCATTTTATAGGCGGGAAAACTGAGGATTTGCAAGGTCGGTTTGCCGCCCCCCCCCCCCCCCCCCCCCCCCCGCTGGTCTGCAAGAGAGATCAGAGGAACAGTAATTCGTATGTTATTAGCCAGATGGTGCGGTTGTGGCCCTTCCCCTTTTCCACATCTTTTTTGAGAAACGTTGAAGCATGTATGTTAAGTCTTTCGCTGCAAGGTAAGCTTCCAGAAGACAGAGGCTCGTCCCGATTTGATATTGCATAGTCCCTAGAGCTATTTGTGTATTTGGGGGTCAAATGACAAATTGAGGAATTAACTATGTTAACCTTAGAAATAAAACCACCAGTTATTTTACTGGAAAAAGACGGATTTACTTGGGAGTAGCAGACAACTGCAATCCAGGACAAGCGAGCTGAGACAAAACCTCCGGCAAGTCCGACACCCGGAAGAAGGAAAGGTCATTTTACAGAGAAGAAAGAGGAAGTTGTTTTGAGAAAAAGACTGTTGGACAGAATTAAGAGTTCAGTGAGGGTGATGAGATTTCTCACCAACTGGGACGCAGGGGTGTCTGTTTCTGGCGGGGGATGCGTGTCCCTCTTTCCCCGTTGGGGCCTGTGGTTGAGGATTCTTTTCTGTTGGCCGTTCTTGTGCTGAGTCCGTCACTGACAATTGTTCTGTGATTGATGCTAAATATTACGGCTCCTCCTTCATTCCCCCTACTCCACTTGAGTGAGGTTTCCCTTTGTTAATTTTCACAATAAATACGTTAATTGAAAGAGCTGCAATCATATCTGCCTTTTGGGTGTGGGATTTTCCAGAAAGTGTTCATTTTTTTCTGGCCTATAGAATTTATATTTCTAGTGAATTTGGGGTCTAGCCCCCAAGTCCATTGCATGCCTGCTTTAGATTGAGAACCTCTTCCCTCCCAAGTTCTAAGTGATTTCCGTGCTTTGGACTCAGCTTGTGTGTCTGAGATTCTTTGGGTGAGAATCGAGTTGTGTTTGGAGATGGACGGCTCAGGCTGGTGGATGATCCATCCTGCTCTCTGGCATCAGACAGGCCTGCATCTAGGCTACCCTTTCAAGTAGCTTCAAGGATATGATCTTGTCCAAGACCCTCCTCGGGATGGCTAGAAGTAACAGTCTTCCCTGCAGAGAGAGCGCAGGGACCAAGTGAGGGGAAAAGGGTGATAGATACGGTGTCTTGTGTTGTCTTGTAAATGGATAGTAAGTTCCAGTTTAATTTGGTGCACATTATAAATTCAGGTTTTTCAAAAGGGCCAAGCAAAGGGATTCTAACTGTGCATAGTTTAAGCATTTCCCCGTGTCCTAATTTCTCCTGTCTCCGGGGGTATGTTTCCTGCATCTCTTTGTCCCTCTGCTGCCCTCCCCCCTCCCTTCCTTTTCTTCTTGCCAGCTCTACCTCTTTCCCTAGTGTCTGCACTCTGTCTTTCTCTCTGTCTTCTGTATTCCTTTCTTTTCTGTCTTTCTACTTTCCTTAGTCTCCTTCTTTCTGCCTATTTGCAAATCCTGTTCTCTGGCTTTGCTCACTCCTTTTCCTTGGTAAGGTGTAGCAGGGAACACGGCACCCCAGAGGGGGACAGTAGGAAGCATGAATCACAGCTTGCTCTGTGGGCGTCTCCACGAGGCCAGTCTGGGTTGGAGATTCTCTCCAGAGCAGAATTCTAACCAAGTTTTATGTGCTCAAGATACTTGGGCTCTTAGAATCCCCAAGCAGCCCTGAAAGTTGACCCTGTGTCTATCTGGAGAACCCTGAGGGAGAATCCAGATTCCAGGTCCTCTCTGCCCATGTGTTTGCAAATCTGGGTGCACCGGGCAGAGCCCTCTGCTTGTGTCCTTTGAGCTTCTCCGAGTGGAGGGTGACAGCGGAGGTGAATGTAGGGAGGGAGGGGAGAAGGAGATGGTGAGATTTAAAAGTCTTAAAATTGCTCTCTTCATTACCTGTCATTTTTGCAGGAAGAAATGGAATTTCAGAGAGTTCTAGAGACTTTTCCAGACTCACATGCGAGAAAGGGAGTAGGAACATTCAAAACTTGGTCGTTTCATCCTCCGTGTTCTCTCTGTGCTCTGCCCGCCATTTCAGAGTAAGTGGACAAGGGCAGGATGGCTGAGAAGGTGGGAAGGAAGAACACACAGCAGAGGGTCTAGTGAGGTGTGGCCTTGCCCTGCAATGCGCAGCCAGGACCGCCTACACTAGCTGTGAAATCAAAACGCCGATAATGAGCCGGGGGACTTGACTGCTCGAGCCCGGTTCCCGTATCTAGGAGCAGGACTCACCCTTCCTTCCATAGAAGATCCAGGTTTAAATTCCACAAACACTGTCGGGCACCCAGCACATCCCCTGCAGTTGTCAAGCCGTAGATAATTCAGCTCTCTTGATCAGATTTTGAGTAATCTTGTAGCGTCCTACACATAGATGATGCAACTGAACGGAAGCTTCCCCACTGGGTACTTTATTCTCTTTATTTGGGGGATCACGCCGAGCACAATGGTAGGAATGAAAACTTTGGAATCAGATGCACTGTGTCTCCCTTCCTTCCTTCCTTCCTTCCTTCCTTCCTTCCTTCCTTCCTTCCTCCTTCCCTCCCTCCCTCCCTCCCTTCCATCCTCTCGCCCTCCTTCCCTATTTCTCTTTCTCTCTTCCTTTCTTTCTTCTTTCTCGCTCTCTTTCCTCCTTCCTTCCTTCCTTCCTTTCCACAGCCTATATTTCTTTGCTCTATGTAATGACTCTGAACATCAGCTTTCTTAACTGCCCTGCAGATGGGGGCTGAACGGGAGTGTCTGTGCAGGCTTCCAGCCCCACGCTGGCAGAGTTCGCCCTCCAGGAGGCGGAAGCCCAAGAACGACACGCGTTGGCACCTGCTGACTTCAGAATGGAGGTTGGTTCTGAAGGTGGGTGAGCAGAGTGGAGAAGGCAGGATTCAAGAATCTTCCTACATATGTAATTTTGTTTTCTTCATTCAGGAGAATCAATCCGAGCCCCCACTAGGATTGAGTCATGCTTCTCGGTTTTGAAACTGTCAGAAGGCTTGAGAAAACAACAACACAGAAACTATTACTGGTGGGTGCACAAACAAGGAAGTTCTTAATGAGGCAGAAACAATGGCAGAGAGAGCGGGCTCTGGTCCCTCTGAGTGCTCACGTTACCCACGCACTCTTCCTGAGCCGAGCGCCCTGCTGGGCCCTGGTGTGGAAGCCAAAGGAAAGGCATGGGTGGGGCCTGCCCACCTCCGGGCAGCCTCAGAAGAAAAGCCCAGAAGCTTAGATCAGAGGTGAGCTCATTGTAATCATTTAGATGCTGTGCTAACCATGTCGTCCTCAGACAGAAGCTAATAAAGAAATGTCCCCTGTGCCATTGCGTAGGACTTTTGGAGGGTTTGGTACACGTGGCAGTTACAGGCTCTGCCTGCACACTTGGCCATCACCCACGTGGCCAGGACCCCTCGTGCAGGAACTCAGTGGGACTTTGCACGGCCCTGGGAGACTGCTGCTGGCATTTGGCTGCGTTAGCAACAAAAAAAAGACGGAAAAGCTAGCTCAGGTTTGCTCCTCCAGGCTGCTTCTCTCTCTGTCCCTGTAGGAAGGGGTCTCAGCTCAGCCGTCCCTGCCTTTCTGCACACACCCCTCCCATGTCCCCGCCTTGTGCTTCCCCCCTGTTGTCCACCTGACATGGCCCGCCCTGCATGGCCTTGGCCAAACTTGTCTTTCGGAAGGTGCCCTTGACCCCTCAGCCCTCGGTCTGGCATGCGCAGGGTCTCCTCTTGGACCGACTTCTTCCCGAAACTGCAGCCCTTTCCCTGGAACCCCTTTCGTACTGAGCTTGAGGGCTGCAGGTGATACAGTGGGACGCGTCTTCCATTCTCAGATCTGCCAGGTGCCAGGGTCGTGCATGTCAGGGTATGAGCTCATCAGTGGCTAGACCCGTGACCTGCCTTGGAGCGTCTGACTGAGGGTCCTTCACCAAAGCCCCGTGCCTCTTGAGAAGCTGTGTGCTGCTCTCTGCTCCGTGCTTGGGAACCACGGGGCTCCAGTCGGACTTCCGGCCGGGCCAGTTCCTCGATGTGACATTGGGCCAAAGGAAGCGAATTCTCTGTGCCTCGGTTTCCTCTTCCATTGAGTGGAAGATTCAAGCTGCCCATCTCCTGGGGTGTTGGGAGGGCCAAAGAATTCATGTGCGCGTCACCCACAATCAGTGCTGGGTTCTGTTAGGATTCAGCATGAACCGGCTCTTAAATGTACAGGAGCTGAGTCCAGAAGCTCAGCCTGAGACAGGTCCGGTTCAGAGAGGCTGAGGGCCCAAAGCAAAGTCGTATCCATGTGACAGGGGTCCAGCCAAGACCTCTGACTCTTTGTGACATTGAACGTTATCGCGAGTACATGTGTGAGAAAGAGGGAGGTGGAGGAGGGGAGGGGAGGGGGAAGGATGCAGAGATGGGGAGAGAAGGCAACGCCAGCCCGTTTCCAAATCTGAGCAGATTTCTAATTAGGATAACATTCAACTATTCTTATGAGAAAATATAAGAAAGGAGGAGCTCATCCCTGGGCCTACTTAGAAGTCCGCGGTGGCAGAAGGTAATCAGGCTTTCTTGAACCTGTGCCTCTGCCTGGCTCAGAATCGGGCAGGAGCTATCTTTGTTTCCGTATCTTTTCCCGAAGCCTTGAGCAATCGCTAACAATCCTATTTACTCCGTGTACCAGACAAACACGGTTACCGCCGCCATCTCACTATTTTTATCTAATATTGAAATTTCTCTCCCTAACAGCAGCCCTGAATATATTATGATATCTGCTGAATACATGATGTGTGTAATATACTGTGCAGGGATGGTATTTATGAAGCCAGGTTCTAACCGAAATGAAGGAATCATTCAGTTCTTATTTGAAAGGAAATTCAATTGGATACATTTTCAAGAAAGCAAACGCGTGTGTGTGTGTGTGTGTGTGTGTGTGTGCACTTAATCCTCGCAAACTTTTGGATTCAAGGCCAATTTCTTCGCATCCCTCAGCGGGATAGACGGTCCTGTAGTCTTTAGCATATTAGTCCTGGAGAGATTGGGCGTTTCTTCCTGTTCCCACGGGAGGCGTTCCCCATGAGCGCCATCGTCGCCATTGTCTTTAAGTATAATGCTGTGCCAGAACTGTTTAGCAGCGTTTGAAACATCACATACCAATCTCTCCACGTATCTCTCAACAGGTCCCGGCAAAGGGGGTTTAAAAGATGCCCATCTTGCAGAGGAGGAGGCTGGTCTACACCACAGGATCGCCTGATCCCTCCGTGGCTTGGCCAGCTGTATTCAGCGCGGTTTTGTTTTGTTCCTCACACTTTGTGCGGAGTAGCCACAGTAAAGGAAGTGGCAATGGCATCAAGCAGTGTCCTTTGCGTCCTTTGCTTGTTCCCACACTTTGGAGAGTTGGGTTTAATCCTCACCCCCTCCAGCGATAGATACCCTGGGAACCCGAGGGCGGGAGATGAAGCATGGGGAGGTGCCGGGAATAATAAACGCAGACCCGGGGCTCAGACCAGGGCGTCTGCGTCTGGGTGCCGACCCGCCAGTCCTCCGTGAGCAGGTGCTGCCGCTACCTCTGCCTTCCTCGCGGGGCTTTGACCCATGCGGCTCCAGTCCAGAAACAAAACTCAGTCGACTTGGTCTTCTCGGAACTGAAAGTCAACAAGTCAAGTCCATGGTGAGAGAAGCGCCAGATTTTTCTCACTCGTGTCTCCTCGCTGATGGTTTGCCTTCACGTCCGATCTCCCCTTCAAGAAAAGAGGAACCATACAGTTGGAAAAATAACAACAAAACAGCGAAGCCCTCAGGGATTTCCTGGGCCAATCTCTTCCTATGAGGCCTGGGGAAGCGATTTTGCTGATGAAACGCAGGAAGGCGGAGCAGTATCCCCGAACCACAGAGCTAATTAATGGTAAGACAAAGAGCAGTATTTGAGTCTCTTAAATCGATTCTTCCATCAGGTCAGAAGGCTGGTTCCTGGCTCGTTTTCAGCCCATCAACACAAAGCATCCCAACCTACTAATCCGTGGGCCCTACCTGCTGAATCTCCTCTCCCTGCTCCCTATCCTGTCCCTCACAGGATGGCCCAAAGAGGGTTCGAAGGGGACAGGAGGTACAAACTTCCTTATCCAGCCTCCCAGAGCCTGTGGACAGGTCTCAAAGCAGGAGGCCTTTGGATGGGCCCAGTGGTGGGTGCAGAAGGTCATACAAGTGTGGGAAATTTTGGTTTCAATAGTTTCTTTGCAGTAGGATTTCTTGGCCCCATGTAAGGGGGCTGATGTGTATAATAAATGTCTAAGACAAGCTGTGAAGTCTTTCCCAACTTACTTGTCCGGAGAATCTGTTTTTTTTTTTCCCCTGCAAAGAGCAACGTCAATGCCTCAAGTTTCATGGGTGGTACTTTGGGTAATGGTGCTTTAGACCAGTGGTCAGCCAACTACAGGCTGCGGTCCCAGCCTGGCCGGCCACCTGTTTTGTGGATCATTTTATGATTCACGCCGTGTTTGTGGACAGTGTCTTGGCTGCTTTGGTGTCACAAGAGCGAAATTAGGGAGTACAGACTGAAAGTCAAACTTATTTCCTCTCTAGTCCTTTACGGAAAAATTGCATAATCTCTCAGAGAATATTATAATGGGCTTTTTTCTTTTATTTTCATTTCTTTCCTTCTTTTCTTTATTTCTCTTCATTTTCCTTTTTTTTTTTTTAACATAGACTCTCAGGGGTGCCTGGGTGGCTCAGTCAGTTAACCATCTGACTCTTGATTTCAGGTTAGGTCATGATCTCATGTTTCATGAGTTCAAGCCCCACATTGGGCTCCAAGCTGATGTGTGGAGTCTGCTTGGGATCCTGTCTCTCTTTCTGTCACTCTCACACAGATGTACACACACAACATTAAAAAAAAAAAAAAAAGCATAGAGTCTCAGTATTAATTACCATGGGCATTAGAGCCAGAACATTTTCCCTCTTCTTAAGGATCTATTCTGTGAGAGGGTCATTCTGGATACATTTTTAGAGTTATACCCTAAGTCCATCTAATTTTCCGCTCATCGATAAGTTACCAAAGACTCACACATTGCAAATGTACACCTGACATCCGGAGATTGCCCAGAGAGTCAGTTACAGGACTGGGCCAGTGACATCACTTTGGTAACTGTCTCTCCCACATGGTCCCGAGGGGAGAACTTAGGATGGAGAGGCCGTGTCTTTCTTGCAAAGTATATCCTGAGTGGAGGCTCCTCCAAAGTTTCCCGGCAAAGAGGAAGAGCTGCGGGGTTTCTGTCTGTCGTGTGCCAACAGACACAGGCATGCCGACTTCATGTTTTACTATCGATTTAAATTTAGCTTTAAATTCTTTAATTTTTTTTCCTTTGTTGCAGACTGGCTTCCAGTGAACTGAATATTAAAAAGATATTACAGAGAGAAACAACCCGCCTGGCTGATTGTTTCTTCCCCAAATGGATGCGATGATGAGGGAACACTTTCATTTACATAAACAATCAGTTGCAAAGGCCTCACCGAATGTGAGCATTCATATTTGATGACACCCTGATTGTAACCATAAATAACAATATTTTCATTGTTGGGTAATAAACATCATTATCCAGTGTGTTTTAGGTGAGTGGGCACTTAACTGGGTAAGGAGGAGATGATCGGGGAGATTAAGGTGAGTGTTTAGCCATATTTGAAGAGATAACCTTGCGAATTTCAGATATGTGATCAACGTCTTTGCCAAGTGCCTGTTGGTAAATACGGTGAGGTTTCTGACTCAGACCAGGCTCACCTAGTGAAAATGAGATGTATCAAGTCAGAAAAACGATTTTACTCAACGGATCAGCTTGAACGAGGGACAATCGTGCCAGGCTCTGTCCTTGATGAGCTCGTGGTCCAGCTGCATCACCAGACACCCACAGTCGAGCACTGACAATATCATGTAATGAAAGCATCAGTGCAAAAAAAAAAGAAAGTTTCCAGGAGTGCCTGGGTGCCTCAGTCGGTTAGCGTTTGACTTTGGCTCAGGTCATGATCTCACGATCTCACTTTCGTGGGTTCAAGTCCCACCTCTCTCAAGAATAAATAAACGTTAAAAAAAAGTTTCCAGGAGTTTCTTTCCATGTGGACAGTCTAAAGTCCAGTGCTTTTGATTTTATTGTTCTGTTACTTTGTTTTGTTTTGTCTTTTGGTTGTTTATTAATCTCTAGGTTTTTAAAATTTTTTTTTAGTTTAAAAATTTTTTTACTGAGGTCTGACATAGCTCTAGAAAGCACACAGACCTTTGGTCCTTCGGTTGATGGACTTATGTGCACACTTACCTGACTACCACCTAGATCTGGAGGTGCAGTCTTTTCTGTAAATGTGAATCATTGACCAAACACATATTTTAAACCCAAGAGCAAGGCCCCTTGTAAATAAACACAGAAAAAATTATCATAGAGCTGAAAAAGGACAATGGGTGGGAACAAGATTGTAGAAGAGGGAGGTTCGCCCAAGCACAGGCTTCTGCACAAATGGGCACGAGTTCGGAGCCCAGCACTGCCATCTACAAGCTGTGTGTTTCCGAAAACCTTGCCTCACCTTTCCTGGGACTTAGTTTCCTCATCTGCAAAGTGCAGCTGTGAGAATAAGGACCGTGAGGCTGAAGTGGGTCTTGTGAGGGTTACCGGTGGCATACATAGGCCAAGACACCCCAGAACCCCCACAGGGAGCACTGTGTGATGGTGTCTTATGTGATGAGAACAACAATTCAAAGATCACACCCGCAGCGCATTACCAGTTTGCATGCCCCCAAAGGAATAGATTTGTTTGTTGAAAGAAAATAGAATTCAGAAAGGAGGAGGGACATGTTGGTGATGGATGGTCTTGCATGGGGGAGTTTGTGGTGACTGTAATTTGAACAAAAACTGTGGCACTGAGACAGTTTAAGAAATCTGGGATTCATAGATGAGAGACACCTATCTATGCTTTTGGTTCCATGACTTCTTCCGTGTTCTTTATCACTTGTGTCTTTGTCATTTCCTGGAAACATTGGACCTCACCTTGACAATCAGACCTGAGAACATGAGATTTCAATTGGGTTTTCAACTAGGATACGTGCTTCTAGACTCAAGGGCTTTTCTCTTGTCACTTGGGATCTCATCATGGATTACCCCCATGTGATGATTTTATGTATCAGTTTCGTGGGGCCAGGGTGCCCAGATATTTAGTTAAACATACTCTGGATGTTTCTCTGAAGATGTTTTGTGGATATGATTAATATTTAAGTAATTCTTTTCGAGTATAATAGATCTCCATCAGGTGGCACCTGGGGGGCTCAGTTGTTTAAGCATCTGATTCTTGGCTTTGGCTCAAGTCATGATCTCACAGTTCATGAGTTCGAGCCCCACATCCAGCTCTGTGCTGTCCCACTGCTTGGGATTCTGTCTCTCTCTCTCTCTTTCTCTCAAAATTAATAAATAACTTAAAAAAAATAACCAAGATCTTGATCCATAATGTGGGTGGGCCTCATCCAATCAGTTGAAAGCCCAAATAGGAGAAAGACTTAGCTTTTCTGGAGCAAGAAAGGATTGTGCCAGTTGATGGCCTCTGGATTTGAACTTTAGATCTTGCTGGGTCTCCAGCATTCTGGGCTATGCTGTGGATTATGGACCTAGCAGACCTCAACAATCACATTAGCCAATTCCTTAAAAATAAATCCCATTCTTTCTAAATACATATACATCCTATTGGTTCACTTTCTCTGGGAAACCCTGAAAGATACTTCCCACAGAAAAGAAGACCATTCAGTTTTGGAAGGGCTCATGATACTAGGTACCTGACAATTTCTTTAAGAAGGAAGGAGGGTCTCTGAAGGTCTGAAGGCTTCATTGGAATTCAGGTAGAGATGCTTCCCAATGCTCTGATAGCCAATGGTTGTCACTCTCCCTGAGCCCTGTTTTTTTCATGGTTATGGAGAGGGGACAGAATGTATGCTCTGGCCCACCTGAGAGAACTGAATGATGTGTTCTGTTTTCTTTTGCTTCCTGGAAAGCATGGACCCAATGTGGAGTCTTCCTCCTTCTTCATTCTGAAAGCAGGCCTCAGGGAAGAAACATCTTCGTTCCTCCTGCCTTTGCAAATTACAGAACATTCTTTCTGGCAAAACAGACCCACAGAATGAGATGTGATGAGAAGGGTGAATAAAGCTCTAATTCTTTTTTCTTCCTTTATTTTTTTATTTTTTATTTATTTTTTTTAATTTTAGAAAGAGAGAGTGTGTGTGAGTCTGGGAGAGGGAGAGAGAAAGAGGGTAAGAGAGAATCCCAAGCAGGGCCTACACCCAGTGTGGAGTCCATCACGTGGGAACTCAATCTCATGATCCTGGGATCGTGAACTGATCCAAAATCAAGAGTTGGATGCTCAACTGACTGAGCCACCCAGGTGCCCCCTTCTTTTCCTCCCTTTATTTCAGGTTTGTCCTATGGATAAGCATCATCAGAAATCGGCCAGACATTTGATGGCTCAAAAGAAGAATTATAGCTTGGAGAAAGAAAATTAAATAAAAGAAGACAGTTAGTTACAAAATAAATTCTCTGGTTTTAGAATTTTTGTTTTGTTTTGTTTTCCATACTAATGCCTTGATGTATTGCTAACCAGCATTCGGCTGTTTACAACTGCTACAGTGATTTTGTCAAAGTTTGTAGGGTGGGTTTTTTATCTTTGGGGGAAAAAATGTTGGTTTACAGTTTATTAACTTGGATTACTGGAAATCGCTCCCATGGGCTTTCAGCTGCAACAAGGCCTCGGAAAAGTGAGTCTTTAAGACCAATCTGTAAGACTTAAAAACATTAACAGCTATCATTGAAACAGCAGGAGGAAAAATAGATAGTCTTTTTTTTCATCCCTCTGTGTTCAGGATCAAGTTTTTGTATTTTCCCCATAAACAATCGGAATATGATTTTCCTGTTCTTTTTTGCTATGAAGCAAATGGCGATTTTCTGTAATGATAATTATACAACACCTAAGGGCTTAAAAACACATCCACTTGCATGTTCTCTATTACCATGCTCTCAGCTCACTTCAGAAAAGAAACATTATTTGTTGAGGATCTGTTTTTAGTTGAAGGAGCTGAAACTCGGGGAGGATGGCTGGCTTAACCAAAGTCAGGTGGCCACAAGTGGCCGTGGAGAGTCTAAAAGAGGAGGTTTGCCCGTTTTTTGATAATGAGATATATGCCTAAATTATACATATTTAGCAACCAAATGGAGAACTGGCTCTCTTCCAATGTGTGGGTTCCCCCCTGTTTTCCTGATTCTCCTCTTCTGGGAAGACACATCCAGGTATGTCTTGGCCATTGCATACTTATTTCCACCCTACACCAAAACAACCAGTTGAGTGCCTCCAGAGGCCACAGTGAAAGAAGGCACAATGGGCATCTCCTATTTGAGGTTGAGATCCTCTCTCTAATATGTAAAAACCTATAAGGTCTCTCTGACCTTGATTTCCCTGTGTGCAGATGGGAAGAATGATATCCAAGTGGCAGCATGACTATAATTATTACATAGAACACTATGTGCACGTGTGCGAAGATTGGAGTTAACATACAGTAGCTTTATAAATATTGGCTTTATTCCTTCCCTCACCGGAATGAGTGGACCCTGCTTCAGCATATTGATGTTGATGGACCCATGTGGCCAATGTGAGGTCTGCTGAGGCAGAGGTGGCCAAGACCACTCAAGTCTGCACCTCCCACCTCTCCAGAGCACTCAGCTAGACCACCTCATCCAGCTTCCAACATATGATGTCTTGCTGGGTCTTCTCACACCATCCTCCAGGCTCTTTTCCCCTCTGGCGTGATGAAGACAAATATGGGGAATATGAAAGCCACTCTTTCTTTAAGTGAGAAATTAACTTAAGTGAAAAATTTGCTGCCACTGTGTTAAATCATGGATAGGCAAGGGCTTATCTGTGTTAGTGACCAGTGCTGTTTTATCCATACAATATAGTCAATTCACTTAAAAATAGCTCACTTGTCTAGAAACCCACCAAGACACATGCATCTACATACCAACATACGCACAGAACTTGAGCATTTTGTGGATACATTGAACATTTTATTGACTTAATGTCTGACTATTCCTTTGATTTTTCTTGGTATGTCAATGCACAAACATGAAGCATGCTATTAAGAATTTAAAAACGTATATTTGGTGAGACTTTCAGAGTCCAAATGACAGCCCCTCTTCTGTTGCTGTCTTATAGATGGCCATCCTCTCCATGAACCTCTCCATGACACGGTGCCCGCTGACTGCATCCCATGGAAATTGGCGACTGTTACATATCAAGATCAGAGCTGCCTTCTCTCATATCTATGGCCCATGCCTCTACCATCTGAGAAACCAGGAACCAGCTTGCTCATTTTTCTACAGGAGACCCCCCCCCTCAAATAATTAAAAATACAGCCAGTTCTGCTGCAACTCTTGTTTTGAAAATAGATGGTTGTTTTACTGTGATAGATATATTAAGGCACAACTTGAAAGTTACAAATTTGGGTAACTTCCTAGTAGTGCTATTGCTGGGTCATAGGGTAGTTCTATGTTTCATTTTTTGAGGAACCTCGGCACTGTTTTCCAGAGAGGTTGCACCAGTCATATTCCTCTACCAACAGTGCAAGAGGGTGCCCATTTCTCCACATCCTTGCCAGCATCTGTTTTTTTTTTCCTGAGTTGGTAATGTTAGCCGCTCTGACCAACATGGGGTGGTATCCCAATGTGGTTTTGATTTTGATTTGTATTTCCCTGATGATGAGTCATGTTGAGCATCTTTTCACGTCTGTTGGCCATCAGGAGGTCTTCTTTGAAAAAGTGACTATTCATGTCTTCTGCCCATTTCTTCACTGGATTATTTGTTTTTTGGTAAGTTCTTTATGGATTTTGGGTAATAACCCTTTATCTGATGTGCCATTTACAAATGTTTTTTCCCATTCTGTTGGTTGCCTTTTAGTTTTGTTGATTTCTTCTTTTGCAGTGCAGAAAGTTTTTATCTTGATGAAGTCCCAATAGTTCATTTTTGCTTTTATTTCCCTTGCTTTTGTAGCCATGATAGGGGCACATGTACCCCACTATTTATAGCAGCACTTTCTACAATAGCCAAATTATGGAAAGAGCCTAAATGTCCATCAGCTGATGAATGGATAAAGAAGATGTGGTTTATATACACTGTGGAATACTAGTTGGGAATGAGAAAGAATGAAATCCTTCCATTTGCAACAATGTGGATGGAACTGGAGGGTGTTATTCTGAGTGAAATAAGTCAGGCAGAGAAGGACAGATATCATATGTTTTCACTCATATGTGGAAGTTGAGAAGCTTCACAGAAGACCATGGGGGAAGGGAAGAGGAAAGACTAGTTACAAACATAGAAGGAGGGAGGCAAACCAGAAGAGACTCTTAAATCCAGACAACAAACTGAGGCTTGATGAGGGGAGGAGAGGAGAAAAAGGGAGATGGGCATTGAGGAGGGCACTTGGGATGAGCACTGGGTATTGTATGTAAGTGATGAATCATGGGAATCTACCCCCAAAACTAAGAGCGTACTGTATACAGTGTATGTTAGCTACCTTGACAATAAACTATATTAAAAAAAGAAAAAGAAAAGAAAAAAAATGTTATCCCCATGAACATTTGATACTGCCATTTTTTTGTTTTAATTTCAGTCAGTAATTGTCTTCTGATTTTGATTTGCATTTTCCTGAAGACTAACAAAGAGTGAATACCTTTTTATATTTTGAAAAAAAAATTTCATATTTGCTTGTATCCCGTTTCCTGTGCAAGAAACACTAATGGAAGGCAGAAAACTGCGGCCAGGTGGGCGGAGCCACACAATGATGCATGGATTGTACGCCACGTGCCCCGTGAACATGGCGCCACTGCCCTGGTTTGCGTGTGTTTTATGACTCACAACCATCCGGTTCCTGCATTACAACTTTCCTTCCGGTACAGAAAGCCCTCCTTCCACCACTTCACAATAACTAAAGAGCCTCAACTCTTGTAAGACCCACTTTTCACAGGCAAACTTGGAACCTTTTGCTAGGGAAGGTGCCATACTTATTGCAGTATTCATATATTTTTTCTTAACCATTTAACATGTGTTGCCTTCTTTATTAGGTCTTATCTCATTTATTCTCCATATGCCATTGATGAAGTATTTGAATGTTGTGCCCAGCTTAATGTTCCTCCATAATCCTGTGATTCTTATTGCACAATTTTGCATCATCAGTGATTTTTAGGAACGTGTATGTCACAGTATAGCAGAACTGACTGTAAAGGTGGTCTGTTAATGGGATGGGAGTATTTGTTATTAAGGTTCATCCTCACATTCTCTGAATGACAAGGTGTCATGTTCCCAGCGTCACATATCCTTATGTTTACCACCCAATGATGAATCAACACATGTATCTGCTCTTGTGGTGCTTATAGGTTAAAGACCTATCAACCTCCTCGTTCTCCTAGGAGGAAGAATAAATTGGCAAACAAATAAGGATGCCAGTGAAATGATGTTATTTCTGTCTCAACTAATGCAGCTATTAAAAACAGGAAAATTCAACCCCACTTCAACCCCTCAGAAAAATTTTGCATATGCCGTTCCGAGAAGCAAGGGAGCAGAGAGTTTTAGTGTCATCCCAAGAGTTAAGTCTCCATCCAATTGAGCCTTGACACTAATTCTTGTCCCCTTCCCAATATGCCAAGATTCCTTTCAGTGTACTTTCAGATCTGCCCAATGTCTGCTCTACTGAATTAAGGACCAAAGATGTTCTTAGTACTGGCAATTCTTTCCATGGAGGCCACGCAGCAGCCACAGAGGTGAAAGTTGGAAGCGCCCAAAAAAAGTAAGTCGTGTTCTTCTGACCAGCAAGGATGGAAGAGAGAAACAGATTCCAGATTATTAACAAATATTAATTGCCTTCGAACCTCATTTTAAACTAATAAAGTCGCATAATTCATGAAATCGTAAAGTCTGACATTTTGTAATATCGCATCACCTATGGAAGTGATGAACTACCATCTAGAATCTGTGAAATGCAAGGGTGATTTCAAAGCTGCATTTCAAGTGGTGCTTGAGGGATTATTATGGGCCAGAAATGGCCGATACTGCGGGGTTGTAGCCATTTGGTGCCGGCATGGAAAGAAAAAGCTGGAACAGCAGCCAGAAATGCAGTAAAAACAGACTATTCATCCTGTTACTATGACTTGTATTCATCACTGCAGACAACCAGGTAATTCAATTATCTTTGGCCTTGGAAGTCTGTGTCCTGTGGTTTATGTGTCTTTCTCTATCCATCTCTGCTGTTCAGTCAGACCTAGGGATGGTGGCCCTGTGCTGGCTGGAAGGTGGAGAGCCTGGCATGCACGTGGACCAGAGGCTGAGAGAAGAAGCTGGGTTATTTACTCAAAAGTGATGACAATGATCTCATGGTACAGAATGCATTGTCCCTTGGAGCCCCCGGTAGGAAAAACATGATTCACTTTTATAGCAGCACATTTTATACAAACTCTTTTGTTGGTGAAGAAAAATGTCTCATCTGACATGATTGCAGGGGAAATCTTGTGTTCTTTTCTCTCTCTTGCCCTGAATATTCTCGTGCCCACCTCTAAGAGCACAGAAAATGTGCAGCGTGCATGTTGGTAACGAGATGGTGGACTTTTCCTGACACCAGAATTTCAATAAGGATGGAATTTGTCTCCAAAAGAGGACAGTGATCTTTTCACAAACACTGTCCTTTGTCCTGAGGCACACAAAATCCCCAAATCCCTAAAATATTTCATCTGAAGATAAAATAATTTTGCTTTAGCCTAGGCTGAAAAAGAAAGGGTGCGGGGGGAGACCATCTATTAGATGCAGCCAGGAAAGTCCTGTTGCTTGGGGAAAAGGTAAATTAAAGGCTCCTATCTTATCTGTATTTCAATTAAAATCTTACTTTTGGTCCCCAGCAGTGTAACTTGTTGAAATCTTTCCAACTTAAAAAAAAAAACAAATCACCATTTCAGTGGGTGGACGTTTGAGACATCTTTAATGGGCATAAGCTACATGTGATGTGGGCTACTTTTCATGTGTGTGGGGGGGGATGACACAACAATATTTTGAAAGAGAGAGGGAAAGTACAGAGGTAGAAACACAATGGTGCCTCACCTTGGTGGCTGTTCTCTTATAGAGTTGTCTTTTTCTCATTGAGCTCCCATTTGAATACTTGCAAGTCTACCCCCCAGTGCTGAGGAAACCACAGCCAAAGAAGCTGGAGGAGGGAAACACAGGAAAAGGCGTTTGGGACCATCTGAGTATCTTGTCAAAACCTTTCTGAGATGCGACATGCAGGATTGAGGTTATCTCCTCCAAGCTGGTGAAAAGAGAGAAGCCAGGATTCAGATTTAGAGAATGTTAGCCATGTCAGTTTATGGCATCCACCTGGGGGGAGTCAGTGCCTGAGATCAGTGGCCTTCCGCTGAATCACAGACTAAATCCAGCCTCAGACAATAGATCGATCAATTGATCCATCCAGTCAAATGGGATGCGCAGGGATACACAACTTTTGTTCCAAAGTAAACACAAGGCAAGTGTGAAATGTGGGTTTTGAGACAGCCAAGGAGGAAACACGGATGAGGAATTTCTACGTTCAGGGGTTTGGGTTGTGTCATCCCTGGGGGACAAGTAGGCAGGCGAAAGAGAGTCAAGAGAGGAGGTGTAGGTTCTAGAATGTTCCTTGCTGGTGTTGCCACAGATGGCTGAAACAAAGGTCAGGAAACTTTCTGTGTCAAGGACTAGGGAATACATATTCTAGGCTTTAGGGACCATGCAGTCTCTGTCACAACGACTCAGCTCCAGGACTCAAGAAACCACTGACAGCATGCAAATTAGTGGCCCAGTTGTGTTCCAAGAAAGCTTCACGTATGGACACTGAGATCTGAATTTCTTATAATTATTAAGTCCTAAGATTTTACTTTTCTTTTGATTGCCCCTCCCCAAACATTAAAATTTGTAAAAATCACTCTTCATTTGTAGACCACACAAAACCAGACAACGGCCAGCGTTGACATGGCAATGGTAGTTTGCCAACCACTGATCAAGATGATGCTTTCATACATCATAAGGTCATCAGGTTTATTGCTGAAGAAGTGCTTTAGAGAATGCACCGTCTGAGTTGTGAAAGGGCTTTTATCCTCCAAGTTCTGAAGAGCAGCCTCTAGTCCTGTTCAGACAGGTCACATGGGGGAAGACAGAAGCATCTTTAGTTCACTAGGAGTGACAGGCTCATAATGTACATAGTAATTTATCTTACTGAGCTAACATTTGTTGAATACTTATGCACTCCAAGCCAGGCACCACTCTGCATACACTTCCAACTCCTTACCCCTTATGTCAAGGAAGAAAGGTCGGTATTATTTCTACCTCCTTTTTGAAAATGGGGAAACCGAGACTCAAGGAAGTCAACCTACTCATCAGAGGGCCCAGGGCTGATGGGCAGTAGATCCAGAACACACGAGTGCATCTGGGCCAGAGTTGGAAATCTGCCAGGTGCGAGGGAGAAGTACAGAGCTGGCACCCACCAGTCAAACTGTCCCGCCTCAAATCCACACTCCACGACTTGCCGGCGTCAGGAACAAGCTTCCAGATCTCTCTGAGCTCCAGTTTCCTCATCGTGGAATGGAACCATAACAGTATCTATCTCAGAAGATAAGCTTGATGAATAAATGGATGTGTGATCCCTAACTGATGCTCAATTGTATTGGCTAATGCTTCCATTACATATGCACCGTCCTAAATTATATTATATCTTTTGCTTTAAAATGATGCTGTTCTGACTTTGAGAGATTCTTCTAAAGTCATTCTGTGCACGAGGATTTGGCAAATGAGGCCAGGCTCACTCCATCCATAAACATAAAGTTTGCAATATTTTAAACAGCCTTGAAAAGTCCTGAGGATTTTTCAGACAGCCCCTGGATGCCTTCCGTGGGTGTTCATGCAGTCCTGGGCTCCTTTTGGTTTGGAAGCACAAGTGAGGTCCTGCGCTGCTGATAGAATGCAAAATCACCGGGCTCGAAGGGACCTGGAGGGGGAATCTCATCTGACCCCCCTCCCCGGCCTCCAAGGGGGCCAGCATGCAAATGCTGCCCACTGGCACTTGGGCGTGCAGCCAGCCCCTCAGGTCTGTCTCCCCTTGGGAAAGATCCATAGTATCAGCTCAGCTAAACTCCACCTGGTCTTATGTGAGAACCCCTAATTATTTTAGGCAATGGCACTCCTAAGTTTTGGGGCTTTCCTTTTCTTTTCAGTAGCTCTGGGTTTTAAAATCAGAACCCACCAGCTCAGGCCCCCAGAGTTCCCCTTCCAAAAACCTCAGGGACCACCTGTGATCTGTAAGATAAAGTTCAAATTGCTTTTTCTTCTCTGGTGTTCAGGGTCTTTCAAACTTTCTTTCATTCATTTATGCCACAGAATTTTATGAGTTTCTATTACTATCTTTCAAGGACTTTAGGAAGCGTACGTTGTCTTCTCTGAACTTGGGATGCACCTCGGAACCAATGCGATGCTACTGTGGCGTGTTCCCATCATCCTGTTTCAAGGACATCACAACGCAGTGGTCCCGGCGCGGTGTGCACACCAGCTGGCAGAGTGGCAGACGTGACAGTGACCAGGCGGTGATGACACAGCCCTTTTTTAAACCTCTAGGACCCAAACGGTTGTGGGAAGGTGGTAAACTGGGCTGGTTTAGCACCATTCCCAAGGAAGAGTGAAAAGCAGGCGAATGCCACGGAATTGCAAAGCTGGCTTAATTGCCCGACACCAATGACCTTAATTTTTTTGTGCCGGTTCTTTGAAGAAATGCTGCATCACCAACACCCTCGATGGCAGAGAAAACAATAGTGTGAGGAAAACACACAGGCTCTAAATGAAAAAGTGATTGGGAAAGTTGCCATCTGTGAAAAAGTTTCAAGACTCCCCTAACTGTATTTTTCTTTCTATCACAAGAATAATAAATGACAAAAGTCTGTCTACTTAAGTCTAAAGGATTGCTTCCAGTAAGGACAAAACAGAATTTTCTAAGTATGAAGAAAGCATTTGTACCACAGTTTCAATGTGCTCTTTTCCTGTTCCTTTGTCTTTCTTTTCTTAGTGGTACACAAGATGTTTCCTCTTACAACCAATGGTATCTCAGAGTCCATAAAAGATGGTTGTGTGCTAATCGGGGACCACATGGCAGTAGGGTCACAGAGGAGCACAGAGGGCTTCTGCTCTGTGGGACTCACAGTCTGGAATGAAAGGGGACCAGTCCTCCCTCTCTTCTCTCCCTGACTGCCTCTTGCTTCTTGGCACCAACCTATACTCTCCTTGAATGTCCAACTTAAATAACAGCTCCGCTGAGGTATGTCCCCTGATCATACATCATCTCTCCACTGTCTACAGAAATAATGGCTTCTTCCTCTGGGCCTCTGTAATGCTTTCTTCATATGCATGGGTTCGAGAGCCAAGCACCTTTGTTTAAATTCTCGGACCTCTGCCTGGGTAAGACAATTAAGCCTTCTGAGCCTCAGTTGCTGTATCTATATAGTGGGTATGTTTCTCCTAGCTCTTTGGAGGACTGAGTACAGCAATATGGATAAGGCATCTAGAAGAGTGCCCAGCATGGGGTACAGAGAATTGACTATTGTCACAGCACTATGTCAGCAGTGATACCATTGTAATTTGGTTCCCTGTGACGTGGGTCTACGGGCAAGCTCCTTGAGAACTGGGACGACGTCTGCCATCGGTGTCGTTTCTCTCCTTGCACGTAGTACAGCATTTGGATCAGAGTCAGGAGTCGCTCATGAAGCCCCTCCAATATACACTTGTTAAATTTACTGGAGTGCATTAACAACCATTCTAAACTCTGATCGTGGGAGCTTGAAAAATAATTGTTAAACAAATGAACTTTTATTGTTCACTTTACAAAAAGTGCAGGGACACTCAGAAGACAACAAAGAACCCCCTGCTTGGCCCACGTGGGGAACTCTGGAACTCATCCGCCGATAACAGTTCGAGAAGTCTGGATGCAATTTGTTATCTTTTATTTGTGTGTTTATTGGTTTGAACTAACAAATACTCTCTGAAAACTACAACCAGCGCACCCGATAGGCGTGGCCTTCTAGACTGCTCTCTGGCTCAAACGGAGTCCTTTAAGGGGCTGTCCCTGAGTGGTCAGGGGGCTCTTTGCAACATTAAAGCTCTCTGCCTCCAAGCCTCTGGGGACCAGGATCTCCATGTTCTGATGTCCGTCACTCACATATCCCTTCTGCTGTCTCAGTTGGCTTAGCCGTGGAACTTGCTTCCAGCTGTCAACTTCCTCTTGGCTCAACACTTCCAAGTTGACTTGGACTCAATTTCTTTTTTGGTTCTCTGTTGGTTCTACTTTGGTTTTCCTGTTTCCGTCCTTCTGGATGGTAACTTGAAGGAGCACATGTGTTTGCTGCTGTCCAATCTGTGGAACTGCCTTTCTGTGGACAGCCTCATCGATGACCTCCCTAATTTCGCTTGGTGATGGTATTGGCAGGGAGGTGGTGTGTGGCCATTAGGGCAGCTCACCAGATATTTCTGAATCTCTTTTGAGCACAGGCTAGGTTTGTTTCTGGAGCTCAAGAATCGTTTTTGCCAATGAGTCATGAGCTAAAGAAATATGAGTTACCTCCAGTTAAACTATGTGTCGGTGGAAGACTTTCTAGGTCTCTTTCTCCCTCTGCTTCAGTGACCAGCATGGTAACAATGTCAGCTGACCATCAAGACGAGTCTTGGAGTGAGGAAGTAAGATACAGAGCCTTGTCAGGTCCAAGACAGACATGGAACATGAGAAAGGAATTAGGCTTGGTTGTTATAAGCTATAAATACCTGGGTGTTTTCTTGTTACCATAGCATAATGTAGTTTATCAGACTACAGTATATATGATCCAGGGCATGGTAAGGGCAGCCAACACTTTCTACAACCCTCACCCCCATTTCTTTCGGATTATTATAATGACCCATTGACTGCCCATCCAATGTGTATTAAATCCATGTGACATTTTTAGTAAGGTATCTGCCAAACATTTTCAGATCCGTATATCTGTATCCTGTGGAAGATGGTCTTGTTGCCAAGTTGTTGTTGACGAACCAGTTCTGGCGTTTATTACAATCGAAAAGTAACAGAAAGCTATCTAATGGAAACTTCTACTGTTTAGGGAACAGAGCTAGAATTAGGTAATGGTGGCAGGAAACATTATGAGCAATTGTGCTTGATACAGGGCTCGCTTAGATTCATTCATAGTATGGAGTCATTTCCAAATGCTAGTTGCCACTCTGCGTGCGGCCCCAACGTCTAATATTTCTAAACATATTTCGGCTCAGTGACACCTTAATGGTGTACAATAGCAGTTGGCCTCCCTCTTAGAAAAATGGATACCCTCATTTCTGTAAACATTGGGTCTTTACCTTTATCCATTTCCATTTAAATGCAAATTTCAATCATGTCCACCTTTCTGTGTTCCAATGTGAGCATACAAAAACGGTAGCAGCTTGAATCCAAATTTCAGGAGCCTGGGAGCTGTTCCCTACAGGGGTCATAGGTAAGTTCCAATTGTTCTTTTTTCTCTTGCCCTCATGTTGCTGAGATCAGCCTCAAAGGGAGTACTTTGCCTCTGTTGGCTAAGTCAGAAGAGGGAAGGATGGAGTCTGGAGCAGGAGACACAAGGGCGTAGATATCACTGAAGGGTCTCTGATGTGAACTGGGGGTATTTAATTGAGCTCTGGCTTATAATCTTAGTCCTGGAACCCCATAGGCAGAATTCAGGGCCCACTGGCTCCTAAAAGGCTCCAGCGTACAATGGTCACATAGTGTTTCTTTCCAAGGGAGGCCTCACGCCTCTGTCTGCAAGTCCCAAATTAGAGTCTTATCTCCTTGGCCTGG
Source organism: Mungos mungo (assembly GCA_004023785.1). NCBI lineage: Eukaryota > Metazoa > Chordata > Mammalia > Carnivora > Herpestidae > Mungos > Mungos mungo. Next base: position 125,827 of record PISW01004679.1, read on the forward strand.
AAGGTCCTTCCTTATCTGTGGACAGGATTCTGGGGCCAGGCCAGACTAGGCCAGGAGAACAGCCCCCCATGGGAGAAGAAAAGGGATTGGTGTGCCCTGCCGAGGGATTTCCTGAACAAAGTCCTCAGTGCAGAGCCAGGGGCCTACAGAGTCTCCCCTAGTGAAAGAGCCAGGACCCAGTTACCAAGGCTGTTGGGATTTCAGAGGGTTCTGGAAGCTTATCCTGAGAGGAAAGTGAATGAATACCAGAAACACAGTGCCTGAAATCAAAGCAGATGGTGCCATTTTCTAGCAATGGGGGTGTGGGCCAGTGTGCACGCACAGGCCTCTGTTCTCACAAACATAAACAGAGACAGGAATAGTAGTTGTATCTCATGGGGCTGCGTAAAGGATCAATGTGCTAATATTTCATGGAAGCAGCTTAGAGCAATGCCTGGGCCCTGTACAAGCCCCTGTGAGGTAGGTAAGGGTACAGAGCAGAGGGTGAGGGACTGGAGGTACCGTGCTTATTCTTGTCTTTTGACACTTAGTTATTCCAAGAGTTCCCTCTGTATTCAGCTAAGAAATCCTTCCGACCAAAAGACCTTTACTTGGCATAGGGAAGAGGAAGTACAGATAGGCTGTTCCCAAGACCCAACTTGTCCTGAGAAGAGACAGCCCCTGGGGAAGCAGCATGAAGGAAGAGAGGAAAGCAGGCCCGTTGCAGGGAAGAAGAAAAGGAAGATTCGGTAGCTAGCAAGCCAGAGCATGAGACTTGGTCCTAGGGGCTTACAATTCAGAAACCGCATGATGCTGTCTTTGTGAGTTAATATAATCTTATTGAACATTTTCTTCCCTGTTGGGAAGGGGGTATGTCTGATGGAAAGCCTCAGTGCGGCTGTAGGTTGTATCAATGAAAGACAATGTCAGGGCCAAGGGAGGTGAAGACCTTTGCATGACCAGGTCAACAGTGCTGAGGAGGGTTTTTACTTCAGGGTCATACTCTTGAATAGGAGCAGAAACAAATGCGGGGGCCCTCGGAAGAGTGTGTCCAAGATAGCAGGGGATGCCAGAGAGCATCATATGAGACATAAATGCAAAGGGATATTTAGTGTGGGAACTGGATGCTTCCAACACACTTGCTTCTTCTTCTTCTTCTTTTTTTTAAGGTTTATTTATTTTTGAGAGAGAGATAGAACATGAACAGGGCAGGAGCAGAGAGAGAGGGAGACACAGAATCTGAAGCAGGCTCCAGGCTCTGAGCTGTCAGCACAGACAGAGCTCGACATGGGGCTCGAACTCACGAACCATGAGATCATGACCTGAGCTGAAGCTGGCCACCCAACCAACTGAGCCACCCAGGCGCCCCCCAACACACTTGCTTCTTGCTGGACGATTCACTTTGTGGTGTAGGCACATCAGGCTGATTACAGGAAAAGGCAAGAAGCTTTTCTTACGATCTTTGCTTTGTAGCAAGATTGCAGAGGCTTGGCCAGGGGGTGAGCATCCTTTCAACCACGGGATGCAAGAAGAGGAGCCGTTCACTGCCTTCCATGGGGGACGGCTGAGGTGAGCTCTGGGGGTTTCCGCACGAAAATGGGATCCTCGGGCTGCACTCCCACAGAAAGTACCAGCTTCTTGTGGATTTTTGCATCATACAAGGACTACAACTGCAATGGAAGCACCATTCCCTTAACTGCTGACAAATGGAACTCTTGATTCTAAAAGCTTTTTTATTCTTTCCCTTCCAAAGAAAGTCTTGAGTGTTGGGGCTGTAGATGAAGCAAGATGGTGGCACAGGGAAGGAGACCTTGCTGCCCTAGAGACAGAGGACTTAGTGATACACACCACGTGTCTGGGACGTCCAGACGTGTGCCATTTGTCCAGAGGAGAGATGGCTCCACGCCTTTCACTGCAACGGGGCCCACATAAGAAAGGTCACACTCCACCCTGAGAAGTTGCTTTGTAGGGGACGCAGGGTGCCATGCAAGCTTTCTAGAGCAGTCTTCCTTGGAGCCCCTGCCTGAGACATGGCTCAGGCATGGTGGGTGTTAAGAAGGACAAATGGTCAGAGCGCCTGGGGGGCTCAGTTCGTCAAGTGTCAGACTTTGGCTCAAGTCATGATCTCATGGTTCGTGGGTTCGAGCCCCTCGTTGGGCTCTGTGCTGACAGCTCGGAACCTGGAGCCTGCTTCTGATTTTGTGTCTCCCTCTCTCTCTCTGCCCCTCCCTGCTCACGCTCTGTCTCTCTCTGTCTCAAAAATAAATAAACATTAAAAAATTAAAAAAAAAAACAAGGACAAATGAGCCAGGTGGGATACAGACTTATGCATGTCGTTATAGAGCTGTGGCAGTTGGGGACCTTTCAAAGTTCATGTTTCATTGCAGTGTCTCTGCTCCTTGGCTTAGGGACATCTTAGTTGTCTTGTCTGGAAAGTAGGGGGTAAAATACCTGCCTCAGGATCCTGAGAATTAGAAGACAAGAAGGAGGGGTGCCTGGGTGGTTCAGTCAGTTAAGCTTCCCACTCTTGATTTCCACTCAGGTCATGATCTCACAGTCATGGGATCGAGCCCCACATCAGGATCTGCACTGACAGTGCAGAGCCTTCCTGGGATTCTCTCTCTTTCTCCCTTTCTCGGCCCTTCCTCCATTCGCTGTCTCTCAAAAATAAACATAAAAAAAATAAAGACAAAAAGGAATGAGAAAGTGCCTCACAGAGACGGGGCCCCAATGAGTTTTCAATGCATGTTGTTTCCTGGCACCAAAAAATCGCCCATGTTTCCCGAGACCTGTGGCCTTCACTTTGCCCTGTGTCTCCTTCACCAATTGGTTCCTGCAAGAAATAAGGCTCAGAAAGTGTAAGCCATTTGCTTCAAGGCCCACAGTCGAAAAGTGGCTGCTCTCAGCTGATCTGTTGGCTCGGAGGCCAGTTCGCTTGAATTTTGTATCTTCTCTGCTGCACCAGCACCAACCTCCATGGAGGAGCTCAGTGATGGGGAACTCACTGGTCCCGAAGGCAGCAGCCCACTGGACATCTAGATAGGTGGCATTGTCTGTGACTGTCCTGCTGAGGCTCCCGTCAGGTGCTAACTGTTTAACCCCGGGCAATGGGAGTGTGAGAGAGAATCAGGGAGAGTGCTGGTTTTCTGTTGGGAGCAGGACGGAGATGGCCATGGGGACAGCATGTGTGCTGGGAGTCGGGAATCCTGGATTCTAGATAACTGTATCTATTGTGGTATTTCCCATAAATGGTTCCATCAAACTCATGCTTTGAGCAAAAGTAATTTGTAATAAGTGATGATGGCCCTGGGCCCTGCTTCTCTGGGACATTCCCATGCATAATAAGCTCCCAAGAAAGGGGCCTGTGTACTTGTGCTTCCTCTAAATGGTCCTAATAATACATGGATATGGGACTCTCTTCTTGGCTTGATACCTTCCAAGTCACAGGACTCACTGTGGAAAATAGCGCTTTATTAAAATATTCAGTTCATGTCACTTTGGCCTCTGTTGACTCTGCTTGATGCCAGGCATGGAGCTGTACGCTGGGGAGCCCAGGACCCACACATGGTAAGTTCTAGAACAGCTTCAGGGTATAATGGGAGAGACTGATATGCAAGCCTGCCCTTAAAACACAGAGTGATAGATGCTGCTGGTCTGGAGGTCACCCTGAGGAGCACATCGGACCCATGCTGGGAAGGGATTCCCAGAGGAAGTGATGGGTCAGCTGAGTCCTAAGAATGAGTAGGAACTAACCAGGTGATGGAAAGAGATTTGAGAAGAAACTTCTTGAATCTTGATTTCTCTGTTTTCTTTTTGGTTCAGAGTTTGAGAGTATCAGTCCATGAGTTTCCTTAGTTGTGACACACGGGACAAAACAACTTTCTTTTGGAGTCTTCACACACCACTTATGTTTTTGGTCTGGATTTGACCTGTGATTCTAAAACAGCCTGTGGGCCTTTCCTTCTTTTCATTTAGCATCGGCAGGGGTGTCCATGGAGGGTTGTGGAGAACCTGGGCCTGAAGCATCTGCTTTTTCTCCCCACAGCCTCCCACCCACCTCTGCACAAGGATGAGATACTGGACTGGTCTACAGAATGATGAAAACGGCCTCTTGTAGCAGCGAGAGGAAGTGCCCTGGTCTGAGAGCCTGAGTCCTTCCCTGCAGTCTCTTGACTCTCCTGCTGAGACCCTGCCTGATGGACACATGTCTATTAAAATGGGCTCGGAAAGAAAATCTTTAGAAGAAATCGGTGGCCCATTGCCAGATCAGAGAAAGACTGGGGTATCTCAAATGTTATAGATCTCCACCCTCCCCCCACTCCAGCTCCAGCCTCCTGGAAACTCAGGCACTGCTCTATAAAATGGCCACAAGTGGATCTAAACCCAAGCAAGCAAGGAGGGTACTCTACGAGACTATACTTAGTAAACAAAGGAGCCAGGGTGAGATGTGATTCCTTCCTTCCCCTAAACCAGGGAGAATGTACTGATCTCACCAATAAACTTGGGTGGGTAATTCCGAGCCTCAGAGAGACACAGAAAGTTTCATCTGAAGCAGGTGTGCAAAAGGGACCAGACCAATTAAGGGACAGATATGAGGTGGTGACTGCCTAAATGCTTCTAGGAAACAAACTCACTATATGAACCTCCTTCTGATTGATCCAAGCACTTGAGTGCAGGGTGCTGAAGCAGAGAAGCCTGAGTTCCATGTGGCAGGTAAAATGTGGAGCTGGATGGGTGTTCTTGGGACCAATCATGACCTGGAAAGCAAGTGGAGGTGGGTGGCTTATTCGGAGCTTTAGCAGAAGTATCTGGGTCAGGGGATGCAGAGCAGCGATGTTTGGCTGGGGAGGGTTTTGAGTTTTGCCACTGAGGGTGTTATTGAAGTACTGTTGATGGGGCATGGAAGACAGCAACAGCTGGGGGTAAAGGCATTGTATTGGAAGCTGGCAAACAGCTGATGACCGCGGAAAAGCAAAAGAGCAAATTAGAAGAGCATTTCCCTGAATGGGGTTCCTCTGTGAGATTCTGAAGTTCTTAATAGTGAGAAGTAGGTCTGATTCAGAGAGCCCCACCCAGAGGCAAGCAAGCCTGATATGTGCTTGTTCAGGAAAATAAGGACAAAGGGGTGGTCAGAGGACAGGATTTGTGGAAGTGCTCACAGACATGCTCTCTGCCCACTCCTTCCCATGTCTGCCTGTCACTCCAGGTGCCCTCCTGGACATTCTGCTGTTGGCTGACACCATCTTGTCATCTGGTTCTGCTCTGAAGACCACCAGCTGCCCTGGGGGTCCACGCCTATGACCCCATCACTCATCACTCTCCACCACACAACCCTGGTCCATAGCGTTCCACATTCTAAATGGTGTTTTCTGGATATTGGCTTCTCCCACACCCCTCACTGGACTGTCAACTGCCCCAGAACTTGAGGTGTAGTGATCCTGTCCACTTCTGGCTGCCCAGAAACTAGGAGAGTGCCTGGTACATGTCACATGCTTAATCACTCTTGGTAGAAATGTTTAGGGACTCTTTAGCAACCTCACCCTAGCTATCATTTGTGGAGCACTGAGATGGTCCTCAGCCACGATTCCTTAGGTACCTTACTGCAAATCCTTGTGCCAGCATCAAGTAGATGGCGTCAACCCCACTCCATAGATTAGCAATCTCAAAGCACACATGCTCACACACACCTACACACACAGCTGATCTCTTACTGGGAGAACACTCCTGGAGATCTCAGAAGGTTCACGGAAGTTTAATGGCAAAGGTCTGGACTTTGTGGGCCAGGCCCAGCTGGTCCAAAACTCAAGGCGGGGCAGGAGACATGCAGGACACGCACTTCAGAAAAGCCCCCTCCTAGAGCCAGCCCCAGTTTCCCAGGCCCAGGAATGCGTACCACAGGATGGGGCTCGCTCTCAGCAGATGGGCCCCCCACCCCCGCCAGGCAGGGGCGGCCTAACCGGACTCAGATGTTGCGGCTCCAGGAGACAGACCAGTCCCTGTACGTTTGGGAGAACTTGAAAGAATTCTGGAAGAGCCATAAATCTTGGACTGGAGCCTTTTATCAACCTCTAATTTATCATGGTCTCTTAATTACTTTGACTGGAGAAGTCGTAATCCATATGTATTGGAAATTTGGTCGGCACAGGCCTGTTTTTCATGACAAGGGCAGTTCTTGACATATGTGATTTAATGTAGAGAGATTCCACTGGGTGGCGACTGGCTCCTATACCTCTCTGCTGGGGGTGCTCATATTTTCTTGGTAGATAACTTCCCACCGCCTCCACGGTGCAATGTCCCGCAATTATCCATAGCATATGAGGGTGAGAAAGTCTTACCCTTAAGAGACCTCATATTTGCCGAAACAAATAGACACCTAGATAATTCTTATTGAGTGTAATAAAGGACATAGAGACAAAGCATAGGATATTGTGTAGCTACCAAGAAAAGCCACATGACTAAGCCTAGGGCATCAAGAAAGGCTGCTTGAAGAAGGTGGCATCGCTCTGAGACTCACAAACCTTTGGAAAGCAAGTCCTGTGGACAGGTCTGGAATAACATGATCACATGGAATGTTAAACAACTCAAATGAGCCAGATGTGGCCACAGCCATAGCACATGTCTTTGTAGGCATGTAGGTAGAGCCCAGAACATAATAGGACTTCTTCTCTGAGGTCCAGATGAATCCAGTATGCCTGTTTGACATCTCTATTCAGTTGACTAATGGGTCAGTTAGAACCTAACATGGCCAAAACTCTTGCCCTCTGCTGGCTTCTGCTCTGCCCCCCTAAGCCTGTCCCATCTCAATTCTTGCCCATCTCAGTCTGTTGTGCCACCATATACCCATCTGGTGGGTTGGAAACCTGACCACCAAGCTTGCTTCTTCTCTTTCCTGGAACTTCCTCATCCAGACTGTGCAGGTGTCCTGCTGGTTTACCTTGAGGGTGAATCCGGAGTCTGTCCAGGAGTCACCCCCACTACTTATGCCCTACTTCGAGCCTCCACCTGCTCCTGAGGGCTTCCCACAAGTGTCTCCCATACAGATTGGGCTCCTTCCAGCAGAGTCCATGCCCCACGTTTCCCAGTGTCCCCTGCGTGGATGCACACGTCTGCTCGTGCACACTTAGGACTCTTTCTGAAAGTGGTACAGAACATGCAATTTGCCTTACATCCTCTGCAGTACATGTTGGAAAATCAGACAAGAGAGTAAATGACCAATTCTCCCAAACTGGGGAGAGGCCTTATCATCCCTGTGTCAGTCACTGAGTGGTCATTGTACATCAGGCCCTGTGCTAAGTATGGAGGGTTTGGAAACGGCAGACATAGCTTTTTGTTCTTTGTAGCAGGGTAATCATTGGTAACCCCCAATTTCTACCCTATTCATTATCCAGGGTGTCCCAGTATAGACAATGCATTTGATGGCCAGTCTATTCCAAGGGCAAAGTCACTACTCCCAAGGCACCAAGCAGAAAGGAGGGGCTTTGCCTTAACACAGCAGGAGGCTGAGGCAGGGACTCTTGGCTTGAGAAAGCTCCCCAGGTAATTCTCTGTCTCCTCCACCTTCTGGTGCATGAATTAGGGGGCCATTCATGCACACCAAGAAGCTCTGTGCTCTCTGCGCCAACAAAATACCGTCAGGTGCAGCTGCACAGGGTTAAGGGAGCTTCTCTCTCCACCCACCATGCAGACAAAGAAGCAGAAAGTTTGAATTTTTGTGCCATTTTCCCCCCAGGTCACTTTCTCAGCCTATGCTGGAGCCAGCATTTGCTGGGTTCTACAATTTATTTCTCTTTCTTTATGCTCTGCTAATCCTCCCTTTGGCCCTTTCCAAGAGAGCCCAGAGCCAGAATTGAGGGCATTTGTTAAAACCACACCTGTTTATATATTTGTCCCTTTTTGTTGTTTTTGTTTCAGTGGTGTTGCCACTCTCCCTCTTCCAAACATGCTGCTGGAGAGGTTTCAAGCCTGTGGACATCAGCCCAATTTTGGTTCCCAGCTACCACCTGACTCATGGCCACCTACATATACCTTTCTGGCTTCAGGATGGGAAGCTTCTGAGAGCTGTTAACTTCTTTCATTTTCAAGCAGAAGAAACTTAGGGTTTGGTCTGCCTTGTGACTCTCCATTCAAGCCTGCAGGAGAGCTGGCCCTAAGGCAAGTTGTTCAAGAACCAGAAATCCCCTTTGGTTAATAGACCTCAATGCTGCCCATTTCACCCATCTCTTTGCCTTCAGCTCTGTCATCCACCACTGACTATTCTGTTATCCATCTGGCCACTGGGAAGCACGTACTTGTTGACAAATACATTGCAAACACCTTCATGTCTCAGCGAGTGTCCACAAAATGCCAGGTTCTTGGTAGATCATAACCTTACAAGGTGAGCCACATTAGCTCCATTTTACAGATACCCTTTAGGCTCAGAGAGTGCAGTGACTCACCTCAGAAGGCCATCACGAGCGAGACGTGAAATTAAAACATACACCAAGATTGGGAATGTTCCAATTCTGTGTTTCATGCTTCACATCAGGTGAATTCCACCTCTATCAAAAGGAAGAGTACTGAAGAGTAAGTCAGAAACAAACTTCAGGTTCAAGGTTTCTACCGTCAAAAGGGAGTGGTAAAATGGTGGTCTTGGTGGCAGAATGGGCAAAGTCGTGGTGGAGGAGCTCTCCTGAGCTACACTGGAGGTGGGCACACAATCTACTTGGCTAGAAAGTTGTGTGTGTGTGTGTGTGTGTGTGTGTGTGTGTGTGTGTATGTGTGCAACTATGCATGATTGTCTGTGTATGTGCCTGTGTGTGTACTGGGGGAGCAAGTTTTAAAGAAGTAACTTGAAATCTGGTCCAATATAGTTAAGAATCATGCCAAGAAGCCAGTGCCATCCTGCATTTTCAGCAGAGAGCCAATGATGATATCCGATCTGGAAATGTGAAAGGATGTAAGACTACCAGTAAGATGACTGTGTTTTCCAATTGACTCTCCCAACTCAAGCCTTAACTGGGGGACTTTGTTGATTTGTCCTTGTATGGGCAAGTCTAGGAAATCAATAGCATCCATTTGCCAAGTATCTTTCTATCCAGCTGACATTTAGTGACTACCTACTACATGCCAGACACTGGTTCATTTCAATATTAGCAATTACAATCTAATAAGGAAGATAAGTATGTGAATAGAGCATCGGAAAACAGTGTGATGGGGAGGATAGAGATAAACATGGAATATTATGGGCAGGTAAGAGCTTTCAAACAAACCTAAAATTTCAAGGATGTCTTCTCTGAAGTGCTGTTGACTGGTCTGAGTCATACAAGCATGCCTAGAAGTTGGTCAGGGAACTACAAGAAAGAAGATACAGACAGAGCATCCTCGGATGATGGAAGAGAGATTTACTGATCACTGAATGATCAAGTGTTCCTCTTCATCCCCCCTTGCAGGTGAACAGGGCCATGTGACCACTTGTGGCCTGTGGGTCGTGAGCAGAAGTGTCGTGTGTTACTTCCAGGCTCAAGCACTAAAGAGCTATTGTGAGCTTCTTAGCTCTTTTTTCCAGTTACTCCAGCCATAGGGACAAACTGCCAAGATCAGAGCAGCCTGGATCACTGAGTCATTGCATAAAGGACAGCTTCTATGCAGAGTCTCCCCACATGCATGAATTTAGGGAAAGCCACTGAGATGTTGAAGCCAGCTTCTTCTCGCAGCCAGGCAAGGTCTATCCTGACTCACACAGGGGTGCCTGGGACTCTGAGCAGTTTGGACCAAAAGCAAAGCAGAGGAAGAACTAGTTCGCAAACTCCATGTCTACACTGGAAGCTTCTTGAATACACCACCTCCCAACTGAAGTTAAATTTCTTTCTCTACTGCTTCCCATTAAGAAGGAGGGGTGTCTGGAAAATATGATAAAGCAACTTCAGCAAAACTGAGAAAGTGTTCACCTTCCTTCCCTGTTCTTTTTCTCCCTTGTCTATTTATTTATTTATTTAAATTTACATCCAAGTTAGTTAGCATATAGTGCAACAATTATTTCAGGAGTTGAATCCAGTGATTCAACCCCTACATATATCACCAGTGGTCATCCCAACAAGTGCCCCCCTTAATGCCCCTTGGCCATGTAGCCCACCCTCCATTTCCCCTCCAGCTGCCCTCAGTTTGTCCTCTGTATTTAAGTCTTTTATATTTTGTCCCCCTCTCTGTTTTTATATTATTTTTGCTTCCCTTCTCTTTGTTCATCTGTTTTGTATCTTAAATTCCACCGATGAGTGAAGTCATATGATATTTGTCTTTCTCAGACTAATTTCCCTTAACTTAATACCCTCTAGTTCCATCCACGTTGCTGCAATTGGCATTGTGTGTGTGTACATATACATATACATATATACATACATACATATGTACAATGGAATAGTACATGGCAATCAAAAAGAATGAAATTCTTCTCCCTCATCTAATTGTCTGTCATCAAATATCTGGGTCCTAGCCAGCCCAACTGTGCTTCATGGGTGCAGGGAATGTATTTTGTCCATTGCTAAAGCAGAAGGGCCAGCACTATGCCTGGCACATCGAAAGTGCTCAATAAATACTTATTGACAAAGCGTCCCACGGACAAGGCTAACATGATAGTACCTCCCTGAAGGTAGGGATGACAGTCACATTACCAAGTCTGAAGCCACATGCTTATGTCCCCAACTCTGCTCCTCCCCCGCAGCATGACTGCCTCCCTGAAACTCAGGGTTGTCTTCTAGCAGATGAAGACTACATGCTGACTTCCCATGGAGGTAGAAGGTTCTGGAAGCTCTAAAGAGATGTAGAGGTGACATGGCTTTTATCAATACTTTTTTTCTTAGATTCTAGTGATTTGGTTGAAAGATATGATCCATTACCAGGCCTGACTGGAAATGTGAAATTTCATGAGTAATCGGTGAGATACTTGGGACTTCAGAACCATCAAACCAATCATCCTCTATTACCTAAAACTTCCCTAGACATCAAAGGCATCCAGGTTCCAAAAAGTAACCATAAGGCAGCTGAGTCTGTCTCCAGTCAATGAATCTCAGTGAGTCCTTGCACAGAGATGGGTCTCCTAGGTGCTCTAGGATTTCCGAAAACTAACGAATATGGAGATAATCTTTTGTAGAAAGGCAAAAAGGGTCTCTGAGATTGGATAGTATCCCATATTATTGCAGCAATGATAAGTTTGTCATGATATCTCCAAACATAATAATATCTAGCATGCATGTTGCACTTTGCCTTTGTTTTCCAATTTTTTTTTGAGCAATGCAGGTTCACAGCAGAAAAATATCAGATGATAAAGGGACATATGATCATGGAGCTACTTTTATGAGTGGCCAAGCTTGTTCAAAACAAGTTACACCCCTTAGTTTTATCCCCATCACCACACTAGGAGGTAGATGTTGGCATTATACCCATTTTTCAGATTGCGAAACAGAGGCACTGAAAAAGTAAGCAACTTCCCCAAGGTGCTTCAGCTGGCAAGTGGCAAAGCTGGGATTCAAACCCAGGCAGTCTTTTTCCAGAATGTATGTTCTTAATCAAGAAGAATAACCAGAAATTATTTATACTTCACTCGTTGTTATGAGCTCAGTTGTGTACCTCCAAAGTCTGTATGTTGAAGCTTTAACCCTAATCCCTGTATGTGATTGCATTTGGAGACAGGGCCCATAGAGAGGTAATTAAGGACAAGGAGGTCACATGGATGGGCCTTGATCCAAGGTGACTCATGTCCTTATAAAATAGGAGCCTAGGATACACTGAGACATATGAGGATACAGGCCCATGTGAAGAGGCAGGAAGAGGGTAGCCATCTGTAAACCATGGAGAGAGGCTTCAGAAGAAGTAAAAAACCTGGGGACACCTTGATCTTGGACTCCCAGCTTCCAGGACTAGGAGAAAATAAATTTCAGTCATTAAAGCCATAGGTCTGTGGTGTTCTTTCTAATAGGACAGCACCACCACACACATACAACCAATAATACAAACTAACACAAACCATATAGTCATTCAGTCATTCAACCATATACAGAGCATCTTACAAACACCCCTGTGACCATGGAAGGCCTTGGGTAGACAAAGACACATTCTACAAGATCTCTATCCTGAGGGAATTCATTGTCTGTGTTTGTCTGTGCATGACCTGGTCCTGATAGAACAGATTTAAGATGATAGGAGATGACGCACCAAGAGAATTCCATTCATTCATTCATTCATTCATTCAGCATGTATTTGTTCCTGACTCTTAGGGACTAAGCACCAGAGATATGGAGATGAGAGGTACAGAGATGATTGACCCTGACTGCCAGGCTCCAAATAAAGCCTTCATGGGTGTTGATCAGAGCCCAGCCCTGGAGTCAGTCTTTATAGGTTCAAGATCCAACTCAGCCACCTATTGGCTGTGAGACTCTGGACAGCGCTCTTAAACTTTATATTTCTGGTTTCTAACTGTCAAAAGGTATAGAACAGACTGTGGAAGTTTGCTGTAAGGATGTGGAATGGTGGGTGTAGCATGCTCAGGCTGTGGATGCTAACTGTGCCTTCTCATCACTGATGATGGGCTCTAGTTAGCTGCACAAAGGCAGCACCACCAGTGACATTAAATCCATTTGGAGGGGCACCAGGGAGGCTCAGTAAGTTAAGTGTCTGACTTCAGCTCAGGTCATGATCTCACAGTTCATAGGTTCAAGCCCCCTGTTGGGCTCTGTGCTGACAGCTGGGAGCCTGGAGCCTGCTTCAGACTGTGTCTCCCTCTTTCTCTGTCCTTCTGTTGCTCATGCTCTCTCTCTCTCTCTCTCTCTCAAAAATAAATTAAAAAAACATTAAAATATTAAAAAATAATTTATTTTAAAAAGAACTCAATTTTTAATGTTTATTTATTTATTTTGAGAGAGAGAGAGGGAGAGAGAGAATCCCAAACAGACCCTACACCATCAGTGCAGAGCCCAACATGGAGCTTGAACTAATGAACCATGAGATCATTACCCGAGCTGAAATCAAGAGTCATATGCTTAACTGACTGAGACTTCCAGGTGCCCCAGAATTCACTGTGAATGTTCTGACAAAACACATTTTATCCACAAGACCCTGCTGGTCATGGGAGAGAGAAAATGACCTCAGAAATCTAATGGTCCAGGAGTTCCACATAACTAGTGTTTTCTTATCTGAAAAAATGGGAATTGTAACATATTCCTCATGCTGAAATGTGTTGTGGGAGTTTGGGCTCACAGCATCATTAATCTTCCATTCTGCACATGAGGAAACTGAGGCAGGAGAGTCCCAGTAGGTAGGCCAAGTTCATACAGCTGCTAAATATCAGAACATCGGCGTTTTATCTCCAGAATCTATGATCTTGGCTACAAGCAGTACAGTTCCTTAAGTGGTAGTGGAAAGGGTCTCCGGAAGGGGCTCTCAGGGCACTTAGGGAAAGGACAATGCCACTAGATGACTTGGAGACAATGCTTATTGATAGCCAGGGGACAAGCTCCAAGGATTCCCCAGTGCGCCGAGTCCATCTGGAGTACAAGTTCACACTCCTCCATTTCTCTCACCAAGTAGGATTTGCTGTAGATGCCCAGAACCCAGCTTGCTCTGTGAGCTCAGTGGAAATGCAGTGTTTCTCCCTTACCTGTGATTTCACTTTGTGAGTTCTCAGTTACTCACAGTCAACTGTGGTCCAGGAATAGATGATCCTCCTTCCAAAGTGCAGTCAGAGGGTCCACAGTGGCCTCCCGCTATGTCACAGAGCCCATGACACTCGCCTCATTTCACCTCATCACATGGGCCTCTTCTCATCTCATGGCATCACAAGAGCAGGGTAAGTACAGTGCAGTGAGATATTTTGAGGGAGAGGGAGAGAGAGAAATTAGAGTCACCTAACTTTTATTCATGTATATTATTATAATTATTCTATTTTATTACTAGTATTATTGGCAGTCTTTTACTGTGCCTAATATATATATTCAACTTTATCATAGGGATGAATGAATAGGAAAACACCTAATATCGATAAGGTTCTGTATAGTTTCAGGCATCCACTGTGGGTCTTGGAATGTAGGCCCCTTGGATAAGGCAGGGGCTATTATTTGCCAAAGAAGGCTCTAAAATCTCCATCAACATAGGGCCAGGAAAGCTGAGTGTAATGCTTGTTATTCTCACATTTTTTTGTGTGCCCCAGAATAGTGCCTTAGAACAATCTATACTCATTTCCCAATTAACAGCTATTTTTTTTACAAATGAGCCAAGAAGTAAAGAAACTTTGACACCGTGTCCCCCAGGCTGGGCTGCTGGGTGGGGGTGGGGGTTCGTGTAGACCCACAGCCTCTTGGGGGGAAGCACACTTCAGGATAACACTTTCTCACCTCTGTTCAGTTTTCCTTGTGTGCTTATTGGTTTTTGGGTAAGGATCAAGAGCATGGAGACATTGATGAGGGTATAGTTTTATATTCTCATTAAGGTAGCCCCCGATGACAAACTCATTAAAGCCATCAGGTTGGCAAATATTTGCTTAGGACCTGCACCATTGATTTGGGTTCTGTTGCATATAGAGATAAATTAGTGTAGACTGAGTCACTTAGTGGGGAGTTTATAGTCTTGGATTCAGACTTTATCCCATCTGTCTGGCCTGGCCTATGCGTCTGCCCTGAGCCTGAAGCGACCCTCTCTCATCAGCTCTGTCTGCTATGAACTTGGATGCTCTATCCTGGCATCAATGTTTCTTTAGATACCAAAGATTTCCTTGTGATTTTGCTCAGAGTTGCCCTTCCCCATCTGTACCGGGTTGAACCGTGTCCCCCAGATATGCAACCTCCCCAAATTCAGAATGTGACCTTATTTGGAAAATGTGTCTTTGAGGTGTGATAAATTGGCAGAAGGTCCCGCTGGAGCAGGGTGGGTCCATTCACTGACCTTATTACAGGGTGGGGGAATTTGGACACAGGGCCACATGCCAAGGGAAGATGATGTGAAGGCAGAACCCAAGAGTGCCACGTGAGGATGGAGGCGGAAATTGGTGTGGTGTGTCCCCATGGCAGGGGCACCGAGGGTGGCCAGCGAATTGCCAGATGCTGACACAAAGGTGTGGAACAGAGTCTCCCTCAGCCTCCAGCAACAAGCCCGCCAACATCTTGATTTCAGACCTCCAGCCTCCAGAACTGTGGGAAAAGAGTCTCCTTCTCTTTTACACCACCCATTTTGGGGTAGTTCTGATCCTTGGAGGAAACCAGTAATCTTCTTACTGAGTATGGTCCCTTGAGTCTCTGTCATTCCCACTGCTGCCCAAGACTTTCCAGGGCCAGGAACCTCCCGCTGCCACAAGGGGCCAGATATGCATGATGACCAGCCTCTAGTCCTTGAGGAAACTGAGGCACCACCCCACACAGCCTCCATCTTGACAACTACTCTAGCTGCCCATCTCTGCATGCGTCCCCTCTGTGCCCGGATCCTCCCTCTCTGACTTCTGAACACGTGACCTGGAGTCCCTTTCCTTATAACTGGTTTTGTTGAACCCTTGAGACCCTCTGCCATGTGCCAAGCTCAGGACTCGGTGAGGAGGGGTGAAGCTGGCCCCTGCGGTCTGGAAGTGTGTCCTTGGTTTCCTGTCAATACTGCCCATGGTGGCTCCTGAAGTCTGTGGGTGGTCAGAGCTTCTGGATGGGGTAACATGATGGGGGTGGGGTCTGGAAGGTGCACACTGTTCCTCACGTCAGGAGTGTGGTGGCTCTTATAGGAGTCCAGACAACACAGGGAACACTGAACAGCCAGTGTCCTCGGTCAGGAAAGTAGTCTGGGAGCCTGCCAGATGGGCCACATGCGGGAGTACTGGGCAGCACAGCCAGATGGACATTGGGAGGGTCTTCTACCAGACAGGTCAACGTGTGTCTGGAAGGAGAGGTGGCCAGGGGCACAGGTCAGTGATGCGGGATGGCTGTGGTGAGGGGTGCGGTCTTGGGTATGGCCTGGTTGGCTTCGGGGTTGGGATTTCGGTGAAGGAGGTCGGTGAGGGGCCATGGATGCAGCTCTAGGCAAGCAGGGGCGGGGTGGGCGCTTGGCCTCCAGGCATGTGGTGGGAGGTGGGGCAGGAAGGACCACTGGCAAGTGATGGAAAAACTTCAGGAACAGAGACTCTGCCTCTAGCAGCCCAAGGCCTTCCCTGAATGTCAAGAGATTGACCCCTGCTCATGACCTTGAAGACTGTATTCAAGATGCTTACACCATTCGAGATCAGCAGGAGCTAGGGGGGTAGAGGTGAGGCAGATGGGCAGAGTTTGGTGTAGAACAAGGGTGTGGGTGATCATTCAGGTAGGCCAACCCAGTTTCTGAGACATGTCTTGAGAAGCCATCTCTGTCGACCACTCTCCTCCTGTCCTCCGGGGACACAGAAGGGAATGAGCGAGGGCTGCCCTCACCTCGGTCCCCGCGACTTCTGATGGAGACAGTGAGCAATCACACTTGCCCAATTTTAAAAGGCAACCATATGGTGTCTTAAAACATATGGTGCAATGGAAGGGCAGGACCAAAAATAAACAGCAATAAGGGATGGTGGAAATAAGTCACATTAACTCCTTTGTCATTTCCAAGGTGATAAGACTTGGTACACACGTATATCTACCTCCCAGAGTTAAGACCGGCTCCAGAAAGGAGACTGTGGCAGGATATTAAAAGTTTAACGGGGCACAATTTCAGGGGTGTTAACATTTGACAACCAGAGACAGCAGTAGCCAAGAATTTCTAATGTGAAACAGATGATAAATGATGGGCATAAAGGGTGCTTGCTTGGAGCGCCGTTCTGGACAGTGAGATGCCCTATGAGGGGAGAACTCAGACCTGAATTCCAGGTTCCTGTATGATCGAGGGAAGCACTTAGCCTGGGCTTCTGTGCTCAAACCAAGATGGCCCTGGCTGCAGCGTAGTTTTGTGGCCAGATGGAGATGATGAGCTGCAATACCCTGCACGATACCCAGACCGCAGTGGGTACTGATGGCAGGTGCTTACGGTGGGCCTCGTCGAGGTCTTAACTTGAGTGGAGAAGTTTCTTACAATGGAAAGGCGCCAGGGTGGGGGTGGGGGGTTGTACTGTGATCTGCATTGTGCCAAGTGGTTCTTGCTATCACTCTCATAAAACTTTCTGTAATAATTTGATTTTGCCAAACTTCAACATCTGGTCGACGAGCTCAGAGGGAAGCAAACCTGACTCAGACCTTCCTAATGAAATAACAGATTTATTAAGAGCGTTTCAGTGGCATTTCTGGAATATGTCCAGGTGGCTGATTTCTAAAAGAGAAGGGAGGAGGGAAGTGGGTTCGGATGTGTCAGAAATATAAATGAGGTCCCGAGAGGAGTAATGACAGCAGCCCAACAAGTCCCCATTCCTAGCCAGATTTCTGGGTTCTTCTGTGTGGTACGTATTGTCTCTTCTGCACATGCAGGTGTCACCTCGGGCTGCTCTGGGATTGCTTCATGGGCACCTTGCTCCCAATTTTTTGAGATTTTGAGGTCCTACAGTAGGACCCAGGATTTTGAGGTCCTACAAGGTGGGGCATAGCTCCAGAATAATGCATAATTTTCATGCAGTCACTCATTCATTCTCTCATGCTTTCATTCATTTATTTTTAGTGGTGAGAAGCATAGACGATGGGTGTGTTGTCCAAAGCCTGGCTGGGGGCTGAATTCCACTCGGTTTCTTACCCTGCCACTCCCAACACTTCTCAGTACCTGTGTCCTCGTCAGTAAAATAAAACTAGCGATAGTTCCTAATTTGAGTGGCTTTTTTGTGAGAAATAAGGTAAAAACTACTATTCCTCCAGCAAAGGGATCACTGCTAAATATTAACTGTCACATTTTAATTAGAATTCTTATAATCAGGGACACCTCAATGTGTCAAATACTGTATTCCATGCCAGAAGAAAAAACATCACTAAGGTGGTCTTGTCCCTCAAGCAGCACAAATTCTAGGGAAAGAAGCTAGTTTATAAAGAAGTAATGATTCTCGGGGCACCTGAGTGGCTCAGTCGGTTAAGCGTCTGGCTTTGGCTCAGGTCATGATCTCATGGTTCATGGGTTCGAGTTCTGTGTCGGGCTCTGTGCTGACAGCTCAGAGCCTGGAACCTGCTTCCGATTCTGTGTCTCCCTCTCTCTCTGACCCTCCCCTGCTCGCGCTGTCTCTCTCTGTCTCTCAAAAATAAATAAAAAACATTAAAAAATTAATAAAAATAGTAAACAAAAGAAACAATGATTCTTTATGTATTAGGTATTATTTAAACATGGTGGTAAAAATCAGTAACCTGTATTGGATGTTTTTTATCATCAGAGATTTTCTGGTACTTCACGTGTATTGGTGCCTTTGAGCCTCACCAAGACCCAGGGGGTCAGCACTTTTTGAAAAATCTCCAATTGATAGGTAAGTCAATGAATCTACAAAACTTCCTTATCAATTTAGTTTGCCTGAATCTATAGTAATGGCTGATGTTTGCAAAGCTCTTTACAATTTTAAACTTCTTCCCATTCTTATTCACCCAGTCCTCATGAGTAAGTACCCTGCACCATGGGGATGGTTGTTATTTTTAGAGGGACTTTACAGATGAAGGCAGTGAGCCACAAGGAGTCCAGAGACATGCCCAAGGTCACTGAGGTTGGTCTGATTCTTAGCTCTGGGAGCTTTCTGCATCCATTGCTGTTATCACAGTGCCCCTCTGAGAAGCTAGAAAGGCAGAGAATGATGCCTGTCTGAGTTCATGATGTTTATACTTGACTTTGTCACAGCACGCACATGACTTTGCTCTCTTTCAGTTCATGCAACCCATCCCATTCTTCTGGGTGTAGTCTATGACCCTCTTTCCATTTCTATTATGACCTCTGTTTTTCTTGTGTCTCCCACTTCCACCACATTCTCTGATTGATTCAGATTATTTTTTTCTCCAGATAGGTTTGTTTGCATTTTTTCCAAGCTGCATCTCATTTTTAACTCATAATTCCAGCTTCGATGCGTTCCCTGCCTGATGGCACCCATGCTCTCAGGCCATTGTGATTTAGGATATCTTTGGCAAACTTCATTAGCCTGCTCTCAACTTATTAATGGTGCTGCAAAATCAGACCAGGCCCTTCCCACCCTGTACCCTGTGGAACTAAACCCCTGGAGAATTAGGCATCATTAATTTTATGACATTGAGGCTGTTTCCCAACCCATAGCATTGTCAGGCAGCAGTGCTCATCTGCGTTACTTTGGTGAAGGTCAAGGTTGAGAGATGGAAGTTCACGAGTTTTCCTGGCCCCAAACACAGATACTTACCCTGCTTCCTTCATCTGGTTTTATAAACCTATCAAAAAAAAAAAAAAGGATTCTCCCACATAGCAGATGTTATTATTTATAGGTCCGGACACACTATTATTTTATGTTATGGTTCTGAATCTTTCAAATGTTTCCTGTATTCTTTGTTCTGTTGTTTCTCTTACTAGAAACTGTTCTTTGATTTACTGTCTGAGATTGTTCTTTCTTTTCACAAACATTTACTAGCTGTCAGGCATCTGGTGCAAGGCCTTGTGCCTTTAAGGACAGAGACAAGGGCAAGACCCATTAGAAAGCATTCCTACCACAAAGAATATGGGTCAAGCAACTCTGCCCCCTTTGACCATATAACTGTACTGAGCACTCACCAATATCAGGCTGTGGTCGAACGTCACTGTACAGACTTACACTTTCTCTGAGTGACATCCCAGCAGTAACATCCAACAATATTCCCATTTATTCAAGACTAAAAGAAATATATAATCAACAAGCTGGACCACAGCAAACTGGAAAGCTTCTGCACAGCAGAAGAAATAATCAGTGACGTGAAAAGCAACGTATGAAATGGAGAAAATATATAACAGATATAGCTGATAAGGGGTTAATATCCAAAAAATAGAGAGAACGCCTACAACTTTAAAAAGAGGTCCCAGCAAACAAAAGCCAAGAATCAGAAGGCTTCACAGATGAATTCTACCAAACATTTATTTATTTATTTTTCTACCAAACATTTAAAGAAGAGTTTATACTTCTTCTCAAACTATGCAAAAAATTAGAAGATGAAAGCACGTTTTCAAATTCTATGAGATCAGCATTATCCTGATGCCAAAATCAGATAAAAACACTACAGAAATCTACAGGCCAGTATCTCTGATGAGCATAAAGACAAAAATACCCAAAAACATAGTAGCAAATTGAATCTAATAATATATTTAAAATAATTTACCACGATGGACTCAGATTTATTCCTGGGATGCAAGGTGGTTCAATATTTATAAATCAATCATGTGATATATCACATCAACAGGAGAAAGGATTGAAATCTTATGATTATTTCAATAGATGCAGAAGAAGCATTCGACAAAGTACAGCATCCATTCATGATAAAAACCCTCAACAAAGTGGATTTAGAGGGAATATACCAACATAAGAAAGGCCGTATATGAAAAACCAAAAACTGACATCATACACAATGGGGAAAACCTGAGTTTCTCCCCAAAGATCAGGAACAAGATAATATCTATTCTCACTGGTTTTGTTCAGCCCTGTACTTGAAGTCCTAACCACAGCAATCAGACAAGAAAAAGAAAAGTCATTCAAATTGGTCAGGAAAAAGTAAAACTTTCACTATTTGCAGATGTTATAATATTATATAGAGAAAACCCTAAAGATCCCCACCAGAAACTAACTAAAACTGATGAATGAATTCGGTAAGGTTGCAGGATACAAAGTCAACATACAGAAATCCGTCACATTTGTATACACGAATAATGAAGTAGCAGAAAGACAAATTAAGAAAATAGTTCCATTTACAATTGCACCACAAGTAATAAAATATCTAATAAGAAATGCAACCAAGGAGATGTACTCTGAAAATTATAAAACAATAATTAAAGAAATTGAAGATGGCACAAACATATGGAAAGATATTCCATGACCATGGATTAGAAGAACAAATACTGTTAAAATGTCCTTTACTGCCCAAAGCAATCTATAGACTTAATGCAACCCCTATTAAAATACCAACATCATTTTTTACAGAGCTACAATTAATCATCGTAAAATATGTACGGAACCACAAAAGACCCCAAATAACTAAAGCAATCTTGGAAAAAGAGTAAAACTGGAGGTATCATGATTCCAGATTTCTAAAATTTTCTTAATTAACATTTACTTATTTTTGATAGAGAGAGACGCAGAGTGTAAGCAGGGGAGGGGCAGAGAGAGAGGGAGACACAGAATCCAAAGCAGGCTTCAGGCTCTGAGCTATCACCACAGAGCCTGACATGGGGCTTGAACCCGTGAACTGTGAGGTCATGACCTGAGCTGAAGTCTGCCGCTTAACTTACTGAGCCACCCAGGGGCACCCCATCATGATTCCAGACTTCAAGATATACTACAAAGCCGTATTATTCAAAACAGTATGGTACTGGCACAAAAATAAACACATAGATCAATAGAACAGAATAGAGAACCCAGAAATTAGCCCATGATTACATGGTCAATTAATCTTTGACAAAAGAGGTGAGAATATGCCATGAGACAAAGACAGTCTCTTCAACAAAAAGTGTTGGGAAACCTGGCCAGTTACATACAAAAGAATGAACCTGGCCAACTTTCTTACACCACACACAAAAATAAGCTCAAATAATGGATTAAAGACATAAGTATAAGAGCTGAAATAAAAAATCCTAGAAGGGAGTACAGCACTAATTCCTCTGGCATCCCTTGTACCAATATTTTTCTAGATCTGTCTTCTGAGGGAAAGGAAACAAAAGAAAAAATAAACTATTAGGACTACATCCAAAATAACAACAACAACAACAACAAAACCAACAACAACAGAAGCCTTCTTCACAGCAAAGGAAACAATTAACAAAACTAAAAAGCAACCTACTGAATGGGAGAAGATATTTAAAAATGAGATATCCGATAAAGGGTTAGTATCAAAAATATATAAAGAACTTCTACAACTCAACACATACAAAAACAAATTATCCAGTTAAAAATGGGCAGGGGACATGAGCACACATTTCTTCAAAGAAGACATATAGATGGCCAACAGATATATGAAAAGATGCACACATCCATCATCGTCAGAGAAATGCAAATCAGAACTACAATGATGTGTCATCTCACACCTGTCAGAATGACTAAAATGAAAAACACAATGGACAACAAGTGTTGGGCAGGATGTGGAGAAGAAGAAACCCCTGTGCCTTGTTGATGGGAATACAAACGGGTGCAGCCACTGTGGAAAACCGTCTGGACGTTCCTCAAAAAATTAAAAATAGAATTACCTCAGGACGTCTGGTGGCTCAGTCAGTTAAGTGACAGACAGTGAACCTGCTTGGGATTCTCTCTCTCCCTCTCTCTCTGCCCTCCCCTACTTGTGCTTGGGCTCTCTCTCAAAATAAATAAACATTAAAATAAAAAAATAGAATTACCACGTGATACAGTAATTCCAACACTAGGTTTTTACTCAAAAAATATGAAAACACTAATTTGAAAAGATATATGCGCCCTAGTGTTGATGGCATTATTTATAGTAGCTAAATTATGAAAGCAACCCAGTATCTGTCAATAGATAAATGAATAAAGAAGATCTACACACACACACACACACACACACACACACACACACAGTGGAATATTACTCAGCCATTAAACATAAAATCTTGCCACTGGCAACAACATGGGTGAATCTAGAGGATATTATGCTAAGGGAAATAGGCCCATCAGGAAAAACAAATACTATACCATTTCACTCATATGTGGAAATCAAGAAACAAATGAACAAAGAAAAAGAGACAAACTAAGAAACAGACTCTTAACTATGGAGAAAAAACTGATGGTTACCAGGGGGCAGGTGATGAGTAAAATCTGGAAGTGGGAGGGATCGGTGAAATAGACGGTTGGGACTAAAAGTACACTTATCACGATGAGCACTGAGTAATGTCCGGGATTGCCGGATTGCTATTTGTACACCTGAAGCCAATATAACACTGTGTGTTAATTATACTGGAATAAAATGAAAAATAAAGAACTCATACAACCAATATTTTTCCAAAAAGGACATACAAATGACACATGAAAAAGAGGCTCAACATTACTAATCATCAGGGAGATACAAATCAAAACCATAATGAGATACTGGATCTATCAGGTGTGACGTGGTATCCTATTATGGTTTTGATTTGCAGAATCAGACCTGGTACCCTGTTGGTGGGAGTGTACATTGGTGCCGCTTCCATCTTCCATGGAAAACAGTATGGAGGTCCTCAAAAAAATTCAAAATAAATAAAATACCGTATAATTCAATTGTTCCACTTCTGGGTGTTTATTTGAAGAAACTAAAATACCCATTCAAAGATATATATGCACCTTGTGTGTTGAAGCATTATTTATAATAGCTATGATATGGAAAATCTTAAGAGTCAGTGGATGAATGGGTAAAGAAGCTGACCTATACCTATTTCTGTATCTATATCATATCTACTTATATAAACAATGAACTATTATGCAGCCATGAGAAAGAAGAAAATGGCTCCATTTGTGACACCAAGGATGGGTATTGAAGGCATTAGGCTAAATGAAATCAGAGAGGAAAAGAAAAATACTAACATTGCTTAGATATGGGATCTGAAAAAGCCAAACTCATAGAACCAAGGAGTAGAATGGTGGGTACCCGGGCTGGGAGTGGGGCAATGGAGAGAGAGGTGTTGGTCAGAGGTACAAACCCCCAGTTCTAAAGCACCTCAGCTCTGAGGACCCAATATACAGCATGCTGATGTTAGTTAATACTACTTGAAAGTTGCTAAGAGACCTGTCTCTTAAATGTTCTCACTGCAAAAAAGAAATAATTATGTGACGTGTCGGAGGTGTTAGTTGACATCGTTGTTGTGATCACTTTACAATACCTAAGTGTATCAAATCAGCATGTTGTTTACCTTAAACGTACATGGTGTTATATGTCCATTTCATCTCAGCAAAACCTGGAAAAAGTCAAAATTAAAAAAAAAAAGAGTTAAGAAGCTGATGTGATTTGATCAAAGACAAAAAGCACAGAAGGTGAGCTTTGGACCCAACTCTGTCTAGCTCTAGTCATCCTGCTCTTTGCTCTGTGGCTCTGGTCCCCCTTCCACCCTATTTAGATGCAAAGAAGGCTCTCCTTGCCTCTGCCCCTACTCCACGGCATTCTGCTCAGCCTTCCTTCTGCAGGTATAGTTTTGACAGCACACCCGGTAGTGCCCAGCGTCTCTCCTAGGCTGTGCCCAGTCTGGACATCCCCATGCACTTTGCCATCAGGGAACCCGCCAGCAAACCTCACTGGCGTTTTCATAGCCTGGCGTATCATGGGGTCAGTGGCCAAAACACTGGGATATAGAACTGGAGTGAAGTTGGATTTGAGGGCATCGGTCCTGGGTTGCCACCAAGATGCATGCTGAAAGCTAGGTGACAATAGAGAAGCTTTCTTCTTAGAAAGGCGGACTAAGATTTATAAACCCACCTCCCTGCCCTGCAGGCAGTGGGTGGTTGTGTGGATTATAAGGTGGTCAAGACTGCATGGTGTGCTATAGACTTCAAGGTATGGAGGATTGATTTTCACATGGAGTGTAGGTTCTAGTACCCTTGCATTCAAAACAGTGCTGAAATACAGAAGACCTGTAGATTTTATCTCTCAGTGGGGTTCCACACATACAATCCAATGTGTATTTAAAGCCCAAGGGGGGGCATTTCCATTGGGCTCTCCCCAAGGTGACTTGAACTCAACAAATTCAGATTGAGCCCCCATCTTCTTCTCTCCGTCCCATTGTCTTCAGGGATGTCCATCTCATTGGTTAGCACCCCAAAGTTCAAAACCTTCCTTTCACGGGCACGCTGGTCTCCAACTGTCCCTGGGGAACACCTTCGAGATTCCTTCTTTCTCTTTGCCCAGTGCCCATCCTCTTGGGTCATGCCTTTGCCATGTTTCATCTGGTCTCTTAGTTTCTAGGCTCACTTCCCTCCTTTTATATGTCATCTATGCAATGGAGTGGTCTTTCTCAATTTTTTAAAGTTTATTTATTATTTTGAGAGAGAGAGAGAGAGAGAGAGAGAGAGAGAGAGAGAGAGAGAGAGAGAGAGAGAGAGAGAGAGAGAGAGAAAGCAGGAATGGGATAGGGGCAGAGAGAGAGAGAGGGAGAGAGAGAGAATTCCAAACAGGCTCCATATTGCCACAAGGTAGAGTCTGACGCGGGGCTCAAATCCAAGCTCTGTGAGATTATGAAATGAGCCAAAATCAAGAATCAAACGCTTAACTGACTGAGCCACCCAGGTGCCCTCGGAGTGGTCTTTCTAAACCTGCAATCCATTAATGTCATTCTGTTCTCAGAATCCATCCCAAGTACTCAATTGCCCTCCAGAGAGACTCTGGGTTCATCATGGGGGCACATTTTGGGGGGTCTAGTCCAGATCTAATCTCCAGGCTTGTCTCAGGCAGGTTTCTGACTACTTCTTCTCTGGGAGCCTAGAGCTCTTCTTATTCGTTGCATAGAACACGCAGTGTCAGGCCACTGGACTGTGCACGGGGTCCTTCTTCCTTCTGAAATGCTCCCTCAACTTCTGTTCCTTAGGGAATTAGTCATCCTTCAAGACCACTTTGTGTCACCTCTTGGACAAAGTCTTCTCTGAGTCCTTCAGGTAGTCTTTCCTCTATTTCTTTTCCTCTATCACTTATGTATGTATATGCATGCATGTATTCATTCATTCATGCATTAATGAATATTCACCGAGCCAGACCTGGGGAAAGCACTGAATATGGAGATGAACAGACAAGTACCTTCCCTCGAAGGGCTCAGGGTGTCACTGGGGAGAAGGACGAGGTCACAAATCATGAATGGCACAAGGTGAGACGTGTGCATCCCACCTTCTCAAGTTCTAGATCTCTCCAGGTACAGCTCCATAATCTGAGAGACCTCTGAGCTGAGTGCTACGTGATATTATACTCTGTGTAAGTGCCTCTGGAGATTGTGATTTAATGGAAATAGAAAAGACAGTTTCTGGGCCTGTCTGGCCAGTGGGAGGGTTAGATGCTGGAGTCTCTTAGGCTTAAAAGCTCTAATGGCAGAGAGGGCAGGAGACAGTGTGTACGCAGCCACACGGGCATTGGGAGGAACTGGTCCTTTCTTTCCGACGGCCATCAGCAGGCGGTAACTCCCTGGCCTGGGCGTATAACTAGATTTTGTCTTAGGCATTGTCCAGTGTGTGTGTGCACACACTCGTGTGTGTGTTTCTACCTATGCAAACTACTGTTTGTGTTTGCACAACTATTCTGTAACTCTTCAAAACCTGATGCCTGTATAATCGAAGAGCCACTTTTGCAAACCCATGATCTTGTTTGAACAGTCTTCACTCCCTAATTCTTTTGGGCAGTACTTTTCAATAATAATGCGTTTCAAGGAACAAAAAAACATTTCTTTATCTCTCCGTTTTTTTAAATTGTTGATTCGGAAAATATCTTATTTTTAGGTCCTTATTTTCCCTTCTATTGTGTTTTTATTCCAAAGCAGGCAGATTCGCAGCTATGAGGGCAGGTAGGTGGTCAGCTGGGTTTCTAGTCCTGACTCTGTCTGCAGCACTGCCTTTTCCTACCCAGAGAGGAAGGCAGCTTTGCTCTCAGTAGCGGAGGCAATGACTTCATTCCACTGATGAACTTCTAGGAAATAAGAGCTGTGTCCTTTGCTTCCAAGACATATCCCCCATGCCTAGGATGGTGGCTGGCACCCAATAAAAACTCAATAAATATTTGATGAGTGAAAGAGTGAATTACTGAATCTCTAATGAAGTTCCCCGCCATTGCCGTCTACAATGTATATTAAGCGTTTACTTCTTTTAAAAACGGTTTCCATTTACTCACTATGAGGCAGCTGGTCTCTGTTCACGCCCTGCGCTAAGCACTTAATAGACAATAGCTCATTTATTTCTCTTAACCACAAATCTAGGTGTTACTATTATCTCTGTGTTAGAGTTGAGGCTATTGATACTTAGGGAAGTTAAATATTTTACCGGAAGAGTTTCAACAGAAGGAATCTGCACCGTAACCACTCCCTCTCCAAATGCCCACTCTTTGCTACTTGCAATTTGGATTTTACTCCCATCGACCTTATGAAACTGCTGGATCAAGGGTCCCAGAGGCCTTCTGTATTCGTTAGGAATCCGGTTTGCTTGCTGGGAACAGAGTGTATAAGTTTGCTTCCCCTGCTGTAACAAAGGATTACACACTGGGTGGCTTTAAACGAGAGAAATTCATTGTCTCATATTCTGCAGGTTGGATATCTGAAGTCATGCTGTTAGAAGCACACTGCTCTGTCCCTGCTTTTGTCCCTGATGTTCCTTGGCCCTCAGCTGCCCCAGTCCTGTCTCTGCCTCTGTCCCCACATGGCCCTCTCCTCTGTGTGTGTCCAGACTTCCCTCTCCCTGTAAAGACCCCAGTCACACTGGATGAGGGCCCACCTAATGACCTCCTGCTAACTCAATTGCATTGGCAAAGACCTTATTTCCAAATAAAGTCACATTCACAGTCATTGGCCTTTAGGATTCCAACAAAGCTTCTTAGGGCACACAAATAACCCTCTAACAAGGGTTAATACACATAAGGGTTTCTTCTTATACATAAAAGAGGCAGAGGTGTTCATCCAGGACCCTGTGATGTCAGAAGGAGCCTGTGCCCCCCACCTTCTTGCTCCACCCCCCCCCCCCGCATGTGGTCCCCATCCTGGAGGCCCCTTGTGGTTTAGGACCTGCTGAGCTACGTCCCTTTAGCATCTGTGTCTGTTTGCTAACAGAGCACCCCAGACTGGGTGGTTTGATCAACAGAAATGTATTACCTCATTGTTCTGGAGGCCAGAAGGTCCAGGTGTCAGCAGGGTGGAGGCCTTCTGTGAGCTGTGAGGGAAGGCTATGCTCCAGGCCTCTCTCCATGGTTTGTAGATGGCTGTTTCCTCTGTGCCTCTTTGTATCATCCTCCCTCTCTGTGCGTCCAAATTTCCCCTTTTTCTTAAGGACGCCCATCATGTTAGATGAGGACCCATCCTAATGACCTCATTTTAGCTTGATTAACATTACAAAGACCCGGTCTCCAAAGAAGGTCACATTCTCAGGTTGGGTCCTGGGCGTTAGGACTCTCTCAATTCAACCCCGTAATTTTGTCCACCTAAGAACGCAACACTTTCCCTCAAACCACACTGATCGGACTTAGTTCAATGCCCCTACCTACACACAGGAGAGGCAAGGAGTCTTTTTTTTTTTTTTTTTTCTTTTCTGGGCTATTGATCCCACCAGGCAGGAGGAGAGAGTGGATATAATATACACAGTTACAAATGAGTCACATTCTAGCTCCTTCTCAGTTTTGCAGCCTCTCAGTTTTTCTGCCACTTTGGGCCTTCAGTCATCACCTCTTAAAAGCCCTGCTGTGACAGGGACACCTGGGTGGCTCCATCAGTTAAGTGTCTGACTTTGGCTCAGGTCATGATCTCACAGTTCTTGAGTTTGAGCTCCACATGGGGCTCTCTGCTGTCAGCACAGAGCCCGATTCGGATCCCCGGTCCCCCGGCTCTCCGCCCCTCCCCTGTGTGTGTTCTCTCTGTGTGTTTCTCAAAATGAATAAATAAATTTAGAAACAAAGACAAAGCAAAGAAACAAAACAAGCAAGCAAGAAGCCTCCTGGTGTGACAACGTCCACCCGGCTGGCCAGGGGCCGTCAGCCCCAGGGCGAGAGCCAGGGAGGCACTGGATTCTCGCATCAGCCCAAGCAGCTTGGTCCGTAAGGGAGCTCTTTGCACAGTGAGTGGGCAGAGGTGGGCAGTGCTCTTCGTGATGACCCGTGCCAAGCGTGAGAGGGCCTGATGGTGAGGGTGAGTGTTTCCTGGGGCAGATGCATGACGGACCTTCTCCCTGTGGCCCGGATGTGCCCTCACCGAGGCTCCGGGTGGACCTGGAATCCTCAGCGAGTCCCACTGAGGCGCAGGCAGCCTGTCTCCAGGCAGTTGTGACAAGGCAGACCCCTCCTGCATCAGCACCCACGGTACTCATCATCCTGACGCCGGGAACAGCACCTGGGAGTGCATGCATCATGTTTAAGAGAGGCGGTGACTGATGGTGACATCTGGGACCCCTCTGTTCCAAGGAGTGACCACACCGGGTGCTCTGGCTCATTCCCAAAGCTCTTCCCCTCCTCCCCAGCTGTCACAGGAAAGATGCCCTCCAACCAGGGTCCTGCTGCTCCAGCACCTTATCCTTATTCTCTTGAAGACCGCTGTCCCCTGACACCTTCTCCCGCCCTTTACTTCTCTCCCTCAGGGACCTCATCCCTCAAAATGGCTTCCGTGCCCAAGACCACAGACTGCACTCCGTATCTAGCCCCTTTTCCTTGGTGTCTCTCCTACATTCCTGTCTTCCTTTCCAGGCTCCATGAGCATCTGAGATCAGGGGGCCCAATCCTGACTGTTTACCCACAGCAGCCCCGCCTTCCAACTTTGCCAGCTCCCCAGGCAGCTGGGCACCATGGTGAGGTGTGTGGTCCTCGGAGTCAGGCTGATGGAGATCCAATCCCAGTACCCGCACGCAGATCAGCCTTCTGAGCTTGGGCAAGGTGCTTGGCCTTCCTGGGAAGTCATGTTCATCTATAACTGCTCACTGAGTGATGGGCGTGCTTGCTGCTCCGTGTGTGTGGAAGGACCAGCCATTTAGTAAGTTGCGAGGACACAAGACTCCTTGTCTTGGAAGCTAGGGGTTGATTTTCACCCTTGTGCTCCGCACCGACATAGTGGTGTTTCCCTGGTGTCCTGGTCCCTTGCCTATTCCAAAATAATCACATCACCACACTCAGCCTTGAATCCTTCTCAGAGTAGCTCTAGACCCTCTCTCTTGCTCACACTCCTTCAGTGGCTCCCCAGAACCTTCTGATGGAAGCTCATGACCCTTATCTCATTGTTAACAGCCCTCTCTTTGTCTCACTGGATCTATCTGGTCCTTCATGAGGGCTCCAGATCCAGTGACTCTGTGGTGACGTCCCCTTTTCCCATCTCATTCATACACGAGCATTTCAAATCACCTGCTTCTGGATTCATCACCATTCCTCCTATACTGTCACTGACTCTCCTTCTTCTGGACCAGCTTCTTCTAACCCTACAGCACCTGTTGTGACCTCTGTCCTACCTTGGGTCTTACAGCTTGTGCGATTGTCCAGACCCCTGGCCCCAGCCACCAGGCATTGATCTCAGTGTGGTGACACATGTGTGTTAAGTCGCTAATAACAAAGAACTAAGGCTTGTAATTAATTCCCTCGGCTCTCGAGAAATCTGAACCGTTCGGCACCAGCTCTGCAATGTCATTTGCATGCCACTCGCCTCTCTGGGAAGGCCAGAGTTCCAGAAGCCCAAGGGGAATTGTGCAGAGCCTGACCAGAGGAGCGAGTCTCGTGAGAAAGTCATCCAGCTTAGAGTCTCAGCAGAAGACAGCCAGACAAGTACAAAGGGCTACCGCAGAGCTGGGAGCCTGGTGGGCAGCCAGGTGGGTCCCTTGGGCCTTGTTCTTCTGGTGCCTTCGGCTGGCACCACGGCCATCTGGAGTTCAAGGCCTGGCCCCATACACTCCGCTCATCACCACCTTCTGCATGCCTTGTGCCCCGGAAAAACCAAACCACCTGTTCTTAGTTCTGCTGGAGAATTTTAAGAGCTCAGTTGCTTTAAAAAATGTCTCCATAAAAATAGGAGTTTGAAATATTTTACACTGAATGGTGATTATAAGAACAAAATCAAGGGGCACCTGGGTGGCTCAGTCGGCTAAGCCTCTGGCTCATGATATCAGCTCAGGTCATGATCTCGTGGTTCATGGATTTGGGCCCCATATCGGGCTCCGGGCTGACAGTGTGAAGCCTGCTTGGGATCCTCTCTCTCTCCCTCCCTCTCTGCCCCTCACCAGCTCATGCTTTCTTTCCTTCTCTCTCTCTCTGTTTCAAAATAGATAAATAAACTTTTTTTAATAGTTTATTGTCAAATTAGTTTCCATATAACACTGAGTGCTTCTCCCCACAAGTGTCCCCCACCATGGCCATCACCCCCTCCCTCCCTCCCCCTCCCCCCTCAGTCCATGGTTCGTCTCCAGTATTC